>UESW01002773.1:0-52643 GCA_900491605.1 Calamus simplicifolius | reverse complement strand
CCATCTTGTCGAAACCCTAGGAGTGCTTAGGAACCCTGGAAACAGCCGACGCTTAGGGGAGAAGGGAAGGAGCGGCGGCGAGAGGAGGAGGAGCAAAACCCTGCGAGACGGCGTTATATAAGCCGGACGAGAAACGAACCTCGACCGTAGGATCCGAATAGGTACGATCTGATACATTCGTTTGGTTGCTGCCTCTGAGGGGCAGGTTTGAGCCCTGGCCCAGCCCTTTTCTCATTGAAAAAGCCCAAACCTCGTCCCGAATAAGCCGGGCCCGTCAATTAGGATTGGGCCTGAAGTGAACAAAAGTAGCTCATGGAACCTCAATCTTAAACAATTTCCATTTCTTCTTTGAAAAAGTCTTTGTACACAGCTGCAATGTAGGATGACTTACACAAGATGGATGATTCGCTTGCAGTGTGGGACCTGTTACTGCTAAAATCTGTCCTTCGACTCGGCGCGATCGAGCTTCAGAGTGGGCTCCCTCCTGGGCGGACCTGCAAAACAGTCCTCACGCGAGAGGCGTTGGGGGTGGCCCTCCACGAAAGACCCTCCGACGCTTAGGTCAGCGGATCAGCAATCAACAAATATGAGGAAAGGCTCTCGCTGAAGAGTCTCTCCAGGGTGGCCTTTCGAGAGCTCTGAGCAGAGCGTTAATGGCGAAAAGGGAGGAGCAGAGGTAGATGGAAAGTGGGCCAGTAAGCAATTGCGCATACCTGAGAAGTCAGAAGACGGTCGTATTTATAGAGGATCACCTAATTCCTTGAAGGCGTCATGGGTCCAAAAGTCGTTAGAATTCGAATCCAGTTTGTTATGAGGTAAGTAAGATTCGTATCTTGTTGGTTAGAGGATCGAAGGCTGGGAGAGCTGGTTGATGTCTTGAGATTCGGTGATTGTGTAGGTTCCAGGGCTCTAGGCCACTCTCGGGTGTGATTTTTGTTTGAACTCTTCCACACCCGCAGAGGTGCTTGAGTGCCTAGGTATGGCCGGAGCATAAGGATAACTCAGTTGGCGAGGCACAATGGATAGCTCGGCTGGCGAGGCACGGTGGATAGCTCAGCTGGCGCCGAGAGATAGAATAGCTCGGCTGAGGCCGAGAGATGTTATAGCTCGGCTGAGACCGAGAGATAGGAATAGCTCGGCTGAGGCCGAGAGATAGGAATAGCTCGGTTGAGACCGAGAGATAGGAATAGCTCGGCTGAGGCTGAAAGATGTGATCCGTGCCTTGGGAGTCCTTGGCTCGCCAAGGGGCTAAGGCGCCTCGATCCACTAAGGCTGATTTATCTCTAGCAGGTATTGCATAGCAAGTGGGAGTCAGGGTTGATCCTAACCCCTTGCACGATTATTAATGCAACGACGATTTTACCCCTCAATACATGCCCCCACTCCCTAGTTCGAAGCGTAGGTTCGAGCATAGGGAGTATAACTCCAAGTGGCATGATCTGAATGGAGGGGTATGGGTTTGATAGCCTGCGTAATGATGCCCTAATTAATGCTACGCGGCCTACATGCCTTTACGGGATGAATCCATCATTTCTTAGGGGCAAAGGTTGGGGAAACGCCACGTATCAAATCCCGATTTTCACGACGCCTGCGATGGCGGTTTCGGTGTCTCGATTAAGATGCCTTGTCTTCTCTTTGAGGTGGTTTCTTTTGAGGAGAAACAAAGTCGTAACAGCGCCATTTCCGTTCGCAGCGCTCTTTTGTTTCTTCTTGGAGAATCTTGTTCCCCTGCCTCCTTTGTAACCTCGTTCGGCGTCTCTTTCGACCAACAACATGGTGAGTCCTAGCGACATAGTTTTAGAGATTGTTGCCGAGGATTTTGGGATAATACGCAAGAAGTATGGCATCCCCTCGGATGTCATTTTATGGCTGCCGGAGCCCGAGCATAGGGTTTCGCAAGAGCTGGAGCATGGAATCTTCTTTATGAAAATACATGAAGGCAGGCCTCCGGTTTCCCCTTCATCCCTTAGCGAAAGAGATCATGAGGTTTTATAACATCTGCCCAACAATGGTGGCTCCTAACAGCTGACGGAGTATCATCGAGTTTATCTCGATGTGTAACCGGGTTCAGGTAACAGCAACTCTATCCATGTTCCGTGTTTGTTACCATCTGATGTCCAGGAGGAACTCGGAGTGGTCCTACATCGGACCTCGGAGGTCATTCAGGACGATCATGGATAAGCCGTCGTCCATAAAGGAATGGAAGGTTCGATTCTTTATTGCCAAAGGGAACATCGGTTCGGCTTCCTGCGGGGATGGGGAAACCCTGTTAGGGATATGGAAGCGCATCCAGCCTTATCCGAACAGGAGAAGGAGGACCTAGGGGTTCTTTTGACGGTCGAGTGTTCTCGGCTAATGTATTACTATCGGAGGAGGCTCTTTTGCCGCCGGGCTTAGCCCCATTGACACGCAAGGTAAGTCCTCCCCCTTCCATTGACTTCACTCGAGCAAGTGTATCTCAGTTTGATCGGTCGCCCACTGTGCCTGCAGCCAAGAGATCTACGCTGGCGGGCCGCATAAAGAAGGAGTTGGGCAAGCGCCCGAAAGAGGCCAGTAGTGGAAAGACGCAAGCCTGAAAAGAGGGTTCATCTTTCTAAAGAGCGCTCACCGGAGATAGTGGACAAAAAAGAGAATGTCGGAGCGCTGCGATGAGAGAGGGGTTCTCTCAGTTGGGGAAAGAAGCAATAGTCATGACGGAGGAGCAGAGAGCAGAGGAGGACTCAGAGAGGGTTGCCGGGATCCCTTGTCCTTTGGTGGTGGAGATAGTGGACAGCCCGGACGAGGCTCCATCGGAAATTCAGGGTGAGCCTACCATTGAAGGGCCTCCCTCGGAGGGATTAAAGGGTGGTGACGTTGGGCCAACGGTAACGGAGGCTCGGGAGGAGTTTCCTGCTGGAGAGCTTCCTCCTAAGGAGGTTAGAGGAGTTGGTGAACAGATTGAGGCTTCGATGGAGCCTGCGGAGGAGGAGCAGGCGCCGGTGATTGAAGAAGGACCTTTGGGTGAAGAGAGAGGACATGATGATAACCTTCCAGCCGAAGCTTCTCCCACTGAAGCCTCGGGAACATTGGCACATGCGCTGGCTGAGATATCCGAGGAATCACAGGCCAGACTTTTGCTGAAGGAGGCCAGGAGATTGAAGTCTTCTCAGTTTGAGGTTGCTCGGACTGGTTCCTCAGACGGGCAACCCAGCAATTGGACCCGGCCGTCGAGGCGGCATTCTCTGCTCTGATGAGGTCGGCATTGTATCCGAGTGCGGTCCCTTGATGAACGAGTTTGTGGACTTGGACCTTATCGACGCTACATTCGGTCAGCGAAATGTGGCGAAGGATGTTCATCTTCTCCCTGAAATCAATAATTCCACCCTCATGGAGCTAGCTAGGTCTTACACCTCCCGGGTGAGTTGCTATTCCAGAGTAGTGGGTGCTTTCTGGTTAACTTGATCGCGCTTTCTTATTTGGGTTTTGTTTCATAGAGTGCTCTGATCACTAGGGCACTGTGCTGGTTTTGAGCCTGGTGACAGGGCCAGCGTCCAGGCCAAGAGAGTCAGTACCGAGCTCCGATTGCGAGCAGAGGCGTCTGATAAATTTGAGCGAGTTCTGGACACCACCAACAAGAACTTGGCGAGGGCGAGGGGATTGCATCAGGCCGCCCTCGACGACGCATCCAGATTAAGGCTCGAAGTTAAGGAGCCATGTGGGCTTCAGGCGAGGTACGACAAAGTATGCTCGGAGTTATCACAGATCACATTCAGATATGCTGAAGAAATGGAAACTGCTAAGAAACAGTTCGACGAAAGTCGAGATAGGCTGAGGAGAGAAGCTGCCGAGGAGAAGAATCGCCTGAACAGAATGCTTGGCGAGTCGAAGGAGAAGGTCCGCAGCTAAATCATTGCATTGTTGCCAGGGATGATAGGATCAGATGGCATCAGGAGAAAATAGCCAAGCTTGATAACGAGCTCTCCCAGTCTAGGGAAGAAGCTAACAGCAGGTAGTCGAGGATTAATGACCTCAAAGATAGGATTGAGCAGGTTAAGGCCGACAAGCTGAGGGCCTTCAGCGAGGTCGAGGAATTAACCAGGAGATTAGCTCGGCAGGAGGAGGAGGTACGATATCGTCTTTTTAATCTTCCATCGGCTCACTGTTGCATCAGCTAACCCTGTGTTTGCAGATGGAGAAGGCGAAATTAGAGGGCCGAAGCCAATTAGAGACCCTGCAAGGGGAACTGTCGTCGAGTCGACAGAGGAGCTCGGAGCTCGAAGGCGGGTCGCCGAGACCGAGGAGCAAATCACCTTACTTCGGAGCCAAGTTGTCGAGGCTAAAAGGCATCTCGCCATACTTCGGGGCGAACAAGATGCAACCTGTGCCGAGTCTTTTTGGCTTGGCGCGGAGGAGGTTCAAACCAGAATATCTCGGGAGCATCCGGAATGGGACCTCTCCTTTTTGGATGTTGAACCCTTTGAGGCCTGTACCCCCGGGGGCTGAAGAAGTCGAGTATGAAGATATCTCAGACGTCGATCTCGACACTATTTTGGGTTCTAGTGAGGCCGCGGCTCCCGAAGGACACTCCAAGCTTGCCGCCGAAGGAACAACGACTTTTGAAGTGGGCGAAACGAGCCAAGCCTCCCCGAATGTTGCTGAGGATACGGCTAGGACTGATCCAGCCCCTGATCCTTGAGGATCGCTTGTGTATTTTTGCTTTTCAGATTTGTAGTCTGGTCGAAATTTTCGATGAATGGGTCTTTCGCCTCCACTTGTTTGCCTTTTCGACCGTTCTTTTTATCTCAAGTTTTCTTCCGACTGCGAACGAATTATAATTCATTTGTGCTCTTAGGTCAGTTGAATTCGGACTTGAGTAAGTGTCTCGGTCGAGACCGATGTATAAGAATTACCCGGTTTGTCCGAAGTAGAGAATTGGTGTGCTTTGGCCGAGGCATAAAATGGCTTGGTGCTGCTGAAGAAATAGTTTCGGTCCCGCTTGGGTGGGTAAGGGAATTTGTCGTGCCGAAGTATTGGATAGTTTGACTTGAAATGGTCGAGAATCATAGGGGTATCCTGGTTAGAGCCAAGGTTAGATAGTTCGGCTTGTCGAAATGAAGAAGTGGGCATGCTTTCAACCGAGGTACACGTAGTGGCTTTATTGAAGAGTGCTTGCCCTTGTCAGGGGAATTTACTTCATTGGCCTTTTCCAATGCAGGTCCTTTTAGCGTACGTGACAAGCAATCGATCGCCATTGGATGGCTCATTTTCGGAGGGGATTTCCCAGGCCTGTCCGTATCCCAACGACCTGCAGCTGATCTCATGCATTTAAGGTTTTTGATTCGAGATCAGGGGGAGATCCCTTGCCTTTCGTCACGGCTTGGGAAACGCATTTGGCGTGCTCCGGAAAGTGATCCGCTTCTTTTGCCCTCCCACGTAATAATGGGGTATGGTGTTTCAAATTTCAGAACTTCCCTCGTTAATAATTGCCCCAGGTTTATTCGCCTATAAATTGGGGGGAACGGGCCGTGTTAGGCTATCTCCCGAGACTTCGTTCTCCTGTGGAAGTTCTCATGATGTCTGTGTATCTAAGGTTGAGGGTGGAGAGACTAGTTCTCCTTTTGCAAGTCGACTTCCTCCGGATAGCTGGGGTGATGAAGGAGCTGCTGAAAAGTAGACTGTCCTCGAGAGAGGAATTTCGGAGATCATATGGAGAGCGCATGAGGGATCCGCAGAGATCATATGGGGAGCACACGTATGCGCTCCCTGTGTGTCCTTTGCCACTTGCCATGGGACCGTCGGAGATGCTAAGAATGCATATCCCTGTGGTAAGGACGGACTTTTCCTTCTCCCTCGGGTTGGATCCCTTAGCTTGTCCGGCTGGGGGATCTTTTGCCTGTGAAAAGGGAGTTAGAGCAGTGTGGGTTTGTTGGTCCCCTATCTTTCACAATCAGCGGTGTCCAGCAGCCCACATTCCACCCAGGGGGAATGTCTCCCCAGCATCGGCGTCCATAGGTCTTCCTTCTGTTCTTGGATCTCTTGGTTCATCGGGAGGACCCGGGGGAGGCCGGCTTGGCCTTAACCAGTGGTTCAGGGTGAGCTGACTGGTTTGTCTGATTTCTCGAGCCAGACGCTGAAACATCATTATTAACCGAAGCTGACTGAAGCAGTTCGGCCGAGCTATTTACTTGTCTTTATTTCCCGTGTCATGATGCACTTGTAACGCCTCTTTGGAGGTTGTAACTTTTTCCATTGATGAAGAAATAAATAAAGTTTTATTCTTTCTTCTTTTGGCACTTGCTTCTTTTTTGATGTAATTGTGTTTGAGAGTTGCTACTCCCATATCATGCTTTTTGTGTCATAGCTTATTTCGGCAGCGTTCTTGCTACCTTATTTTTGCTAAGACCAATGTTCGGTCCTCAGTGGAGGAAAACGCTTATCCCTGTTTGGGTCAGAGGTAGACCTGGGCGGTCCTGTGGACTCATGCGGTAAGCATGATCCCGTTTGTAGAATGAAGCAGGTATTTCTTCGGAAAGAGACAGCTCGTACATCTTTACGGTTGAGTAGAAGGAGGTTGCTTACTTCTGCCGAAGTATTATAGGACGTCTTAGTTGCGTCAGGTGTTTGAGAGATCACTCGTCTAGACCGGAGCTTTAGATAACATTTTAAGAATATGCCAGCTGACTTGGCCGAGGTTTCAGATAATATAGCCGAGGCTTCGGAATATCGCTCGGTTATTGCCGAGGTTTCAGAATATCGCTCGGTTGTTGCTGAGGTTTCAGAATATCACTCGGTTTTGCCGAGGATTTTTGATAGTTTACTTGGTCCTTACTGCAACTGTGGATTCAAGCGCGGACGGCCAAAGAAGATGGAGGTTGCCCGAGCGATGTGTGGGGGCGCCCGAAGTCTATGAATCAGTTATTTTTGAAGAGGGCAAGCCATGTTTCTCCAGTGTTGGTCGCTGATGCACTTTTTCATCTTCTCTGTTTTTTCGAGGACATCTGATTCGAGGGAATATGGCAGACTTTATAGGATATCTGATTCAAAGGGGTCTGGCAGACTATCGAGGATATTTAATTCGAAAGGGGTCCGACAGATCGGAGGAAGCCTGGTCCGAAGAAAAGGGGGAGTCTCCTGAGCGCCTCGCTGTTGTTTATCGATCTTCTTCGGTGAGGGGGTGCGACTCCTCATTTCCCGCAAGCGCCCACTGAGGTGGCGATGCGTGGCGAGTTTCCACGGGTCGAAATTAATGGCTCAAACGATCGAAATACTCACTAGAGCGGTTTAAATACGGATGAGGGGATGCCTTGTTAGTCATCTTTTCAGCTGATCTCTCAAGAATTTTCGGGTTCTGAGATGGCTTCTGGAGGTGAGGGGCGATCAACTGAGGCGCCGAGCAGTGGCGCTAATGGCCATGGGGGGTCCCAGGGGAGCCGCATCACGGTAACCGTTGACGGGGAGGTCCTGGCGTCAATGTTCGCAGATCGCGAGTGGCTTCAAAGGGCAGCCAAACAATATCTGGCCGTTTCTATGAGGGAGGTCGAGCTCCTTCGTCATGCCAACAGCCGACTAGAGGGGCAAGTAGCATCCCTCCAACGATGGATTGCCGAGTCAGCTTGGCGTGGGAGGGCTCGGCAGCTCCCGGAGAAGATGACAAGCCCCAGTGAGGGCTCTTGTATCTTTTTCTTTCTTTTTTGTTGTCTTTTTTATGATAAATGAAAAGAGGATTTTTGCAACTTTTGTGTTTGCTGTTATCTCCAAAATGCTTGTTATTATCACTCGGTCTTGGCCGAGATTTTTGATAAGTGATGCACTTCGGCTTTGATCGAGGTTTTTAATAAGTAACGCACTTCGGTTTTGGCCGAGGCTTTTATTCTTCGGCCGGCCGGGGCTTGTAAGTGCCCGAATCCGGTCGAAGTTTTCTTCGCTCTTGGGTCCGGCCGGGGCTTGTGAGCTGCCCGAATCCGGCTGAAGTTTTCTTGTCCTTTGGTCTGGCCGGGGCTTGTAAGCTACTCGAATCCGGATGAAATTTCTTTGCTCTTTGGTCTGGCCGGGGCTTGTAAGCTGCCCGAATTCGATCGAAGGCTTGGAGATCACTTGACCCCAGCCGCGCTAGGGGTGCCTGGCTATTTCAAGTCTTTGTTGAATAGGACTCGGCCCAGCCAAGGTTTGGAGATTTCCTGCTCAAGGGGATAGCTTGGTTGTGCCGAGAATTGGTAAGTGGCATCGGTTTTTCATTATGACCTTTGGAGGAGCAATTGTAGCGACCATGCCATAAATCATAGAAGCAATATGCCGGCACAAACTAATGGGGCGGGTCTATAGAAAGCATACTCTACTGATGATATAGGCAGAGGTTGTCCGAATTCCACGTCCGGGGATAGATTTCTCGTTCAGATCCTGGAGCTTGTAGGTGCCAGGTCCGATGACTTCCGCCACTTGATAGGGGCCTTCCTAATTCGGAGATAGCTTTCCTTGCTCTAGTGGTTTGGAGACGGATCCTTTCTGGAGGACAAGATCGCCGGGTGAGAAGAATTTCCCTTTGACTCTAGAGGCGTGATAACGAGCCACTCTTTGCTGATACGCAGCTACCCTGATTCGAGTTTTCTCTCTGATTTCTTCCACCAAGTCAAGATTGGTGCGGAGCTGCTCGTCGTTAGCCTCCTTCGAGTAGCTCTTCACCCACGGAGAAGGAAGCCCTATCTCCACGGGGATGACGGCTTCCGTGCCGAAGGCCATCCGGAATGGGGTCTCGCCAGTGGGGATTCTCTGGGTGGTGCGGTAGGCCCATAGGACATGGTGAAGTTCGTCTACCCATCTGCCTTGGGCTCTGGTAAGCCGAGCCTTGATTCCTTGAAGTAGGGTCCGGTTAGTTACTTCGGCTTTTCCGTTGGCTTGCGGATGCCCTACCGATGTAAGGTGGTGGCAAATCCCATGCTCCTCGCAGAAATCTCGGAACTTTGAGTTATCAAATTGCTTGCCATTGTCGGTGATAATGGTATGCGGGAGGCCAAAGCGACAAATGATGAATCTCATATGAAGTCCTTGGCCCGAGCTTCGGTTATCTGGGCAATTGCCTCGGCTTCCACCCACTTGGTGAAGTAGTCGATGGCGACAAACAAAAACTTTCTCTGTCCAGTTGCGAGGGAAAAAGGGCCAAGGATATCCATCCCCCACTTAGCAAAGGGCCAAGCGGAGGAAATAGGGACCAAACTGGCGGAATGAAGCCTCTGGATGTTAGAATGTCTCTGACAGGGGTCGCAAGCTCGGACGAGATCATCAGCATCCTTTTGCATGGTGGGCCAATAATACCCCTGGCGCAGCACCTTATGGCATAAGGATTGGCTCCCCAGATGGTTGCCGCAAATCCCCTCATGTACCTCTCGGAGAGCATAATCAGCTTCGGATGGGCGAAGGCACTTGAGTAGCGGCATGGAGAAGGATCGCTTATATAGCTGGTCATCGATCAGCACATAGTGGGTGGCTTACAATTTCAGCTTTCTTGCTTCCTTACGGTCGGCTGGGAGTGACCCTTCTTTAAGATACTTTAATATGGGGTCGAACCAGGATGGTTCGGTCTCGACCTGCATCACTCGATCAGCCTCCATGATGCTAGGCTTTTCCAGAATTTCCAGGGGAAACTTTCGCTCGGAATCCATCGATTCCGTAGTTGCTAGCTGAGACAATAGATCGGCGCGTGCATTCTCGGATCTTGGGATCTGAATAACTTCAAATTCGAAGAAGTGGGAAAGTAAGTCCTGCACCTGTTGGAGATACCAAATCATGTTCGGCTCCCGGGCCTCGAACTCGCTCCACACGTGACCAGCTACCAATTGAGAGTCGGTAAAGGCATTCAGCTTCTTCACTTTAAGGTCATGGGCGATTCGGAGCCCAGCGAGCAGAGCTTCATATTCGGCTTCGTTATTGGAGGCTGGGAAGGAGAAGCGCACGCCGTACTCGAAGGTCGCCCCCTCTTGGCTGGTGAGGATTAAGCCAGCACCGAGCCATTGGCATTAGACGATCCGTCAATGTGGAGCAGCCACAGGGTGTCTGATATCGGGTGCTCAGAGGAGTCCGGTGGAGCCATCCTCCAGGATGGTACATTCGAGGAGGAAATCAGCTAGAATTGAGCTTTGATGGCCGGGTGAGGTTGGTATCGGATGTCATGCTCGCTTAGCTCGACGGCCCATTTAGCCATTCTCCCTGATGTCTTCGGACAATGGACCACTGCCTTGATGGGTTGGTCGGTTAGGACCGTCACAGAATGTGCCTGGAAATATGGTCGCAGCCTCCGAACCGACATTACCAGGGCCAAAACCAACTTCTCGATCCAGGTGTATCTTGTCTCGGCGTCTTGGAGCAGTTTGCTGACATAATAGATCGGCTTTCGGGTCTTATTCTCTTCTCTGACCAACACTGAGCCAACTACGCCTTTGAAACCGCCAAATACAGAAACAACATTTCTCCCAGATTCGGACTGCTGAGGAGGGGTGGAGAGCCGAGATATCTCTTGAGATCCTCAAACGATTTCTACACTCGGTAGACCATTGGAAATTTTTGGCTGACCAGAGAGCTTTAAAGAAAGGAAGGCATCTCTCGGCTGACCGAGCCACGAAGCGTTTGAGGGCCGATCCTACAGTTAGGCACTGGACCTCTTTGACGGACGCTGGGGGTGCCATTTGCCGAAGGGCTTGAATCTTCTGCAGATTGGCCTCAATGCCCCGCTGAGAAACCATGAAGCCCAAAAACTTCCCAAAATTGACGCCGAAGGCACACTTAGTTGGGTTGAGCTTCATCCGATATTTTCGGAGTGTTGCGAAGCTCTCAGAGAGATCCTCAATGTGCTGGGATGCTTTTTTGCTTTTGACCAGCATGTCGTTAACATATACCTCCATGTTTCGACGATTTGCTCCTTGAAGACCTTGTTAACCAGCCTTTGGTAAGTAGCACCTGCATTTTTCAGACCAAAAGGCATGACACGGTAACAATAAATACCTCGGTCGGTTATGAAGGCGGTCTTCTCTTCATCCTCGGACGCCATTCGATTTGGTTGTAGCCCGAATATGCGTCCATGAAGGTCAGCATCTGATGACCTGAAGTAGCATCTACGAGCTGGTCGATCCGAGGGAGAGGAAAGCTGTCATTCGGGCATGCTTTATTGAGGTCGGTGAAGTTGATACAGATCCGCATTTACCGTTCAACTTCTTCACCATGACAACATTTGACAGCCAGTTGGGATAGTTTACCTTCTGAATGAATATGCCTTGATGAGCTTGTCAACTTCTTCCTCAATTGCCTTCTGTCGCTCTGGGGCGAAGTTCCTTTTCTTCTGCTTCATGGGCCGGGACATCTCGTCCACATTAAGATGGTGGACGAGAACGTCTGGGCTGATTCCCGGCATATCAGAAGCGGACCAGGCAAAGACATCAGCATTCCTTCGGAGAAAGTCGATCAGCTCTAGCGGGGTTTCCCTTTCAGAAGCAACCGATCTTTATGGTTCGGTCGGGCCGCGCTTCGTTCAGCGGTACCTCCTCCAGCTCTTCGGCTGGTTCTCCTCGTTGCTCGGCAAAATCCTCCTGAGCGTCTAGCCCATCAACCTCGGGCAGTTTGGACTGAAGGCTGGTGACGAAGTACTGCCGAGCTACAACTTGGTTTCCTCAGACTACTCCCACCCCCCATCCGGTGGGGAACTTCATTGCTAAATGCGGGATGGAGACAACAGCTCCAAGGGACATCAGGCCAGGTCTCCCAAAGATTGCATTGTAGGGTGACCGAAGCTTGTCACCAGAAAATCTGTGTGAACGATGGCAACGCGAGGCCAAGTTCCCGCACGGACCGTCAAGGTCATGATCCCCTCTGGGGTAATAACGTCGCTGGTGAACCCCATTAGAGTGGAGTCCACGGCTCGGAGGTTCTCCATGAGCAATTTCATCTTCACAAACATATCGAGATACAAAACATTGATAGAGCTGCCACTATCAATAAGGATTCGGTCTACATCATAATTGTTCAGATTGAGAGACACAACTAACGCGTCGTCATGCGGAAACTGTATCTTCTGGAGGTCGTTGTCGGAGAAGGAGAGCTCATTAGTCCGCATTTTCTTTGGCGCTGAACCTTCTTCATCGTCCCGCCAGCTTGAAAGACTATCGACTGCTTCGATCACATTGATGTGGCCGACGACCGAAGGATTCGGAGGTGGAGGCTGTTAGGGCTCGGGCTGGCGGTCACCCCCATTCCTTGGCTCGGGCGCTCTCCTGAATTGGTCTAGCCTACCCCACTGGATGAGCCTCTCGATTTCATTCTTCAGCTGCCAGCACTCCTCGGTGTCGTGGCCATGGTCTCGATGGTAGCGACAATATTTGGTGGGGTCTCTCCGGGCCGCATTCCCTCGGAGAGGAGGTGGTCGAGGGAGTTGACACTCTATCTCCATGAGGATTTCCACCCTTGGGGCAGTGAGCGGGATGAACTGGTTGAACCTCCTAGGAGGGCTCCGAGTGCGGTTCCTCGACGGCAGTGGAGGAACCCTTTGGCGGAGAGGTGGGCTCGGCTAGCGGGCAGATCGGTGCCTATCCGAGCCCTTGAACTCCTTCTTCCTTGTCAGTTCGGTGCGGGCAGCCCTTCGCGATTCCTCGACTCTGGCATACTTGTCCGCCAGGGCCATCATATCGGAGAGGTTTGGAGGGTAGCTGACCTCTAACGCCAGGTAAAAGTCACTCTCCTTCAACACTCCGCCCGCTAGGGTAGACATGGCCACCTCATGATTAAGGTGATCCACTTCCAGCATGGCCGTATTGAAACGACTGAGATATTTCTTCAAGGACTCCCCCTCTCTCTGCTTAACCTCAGAGAGGGAGTCAGACCTCCGCCGGTGACGACGGCTACTGACGAACTGGCTGATGAAGAGGTGGCTCAGCTCGTCAAATGAACCAATGGAACCTTGTTTTAGGGCGTTAAACCAGGTTCGAGCGGACCCTCGGAGGGTGGAAGGGAAGGCGCGACAGAGGATCACATCTGATGCCCCATGGAACATGATGATCGATCGAAGCTACTGAGGTGGTCGTTGGGATCGGAGGATCCATGATAAGGCTCGATGGTGGGTAACTTGACATGGGAGGGAATCACTTCCTCCATGATCTTCTCGGAAAAGGGGATGCCCTGCTCCGCCTTATGCTAAAGTGGGATGGGCTTGCTTGGCGGCATCCAACTCCTGTGCATCTCCCGGAGTTGTCGGTAGATCTCCTCCTCAGGCATAGCAGGAGGAGCTGGACAAGGAGAATCCTGAGACGGTGTCGAGTCGTGACGAGAGAACATCGGAGAGAGGGATCAGGCCCGCCGAGATCTAGGAAGATCCTTGCTGCAGACCCCTTTGGGGACTGGCTCAGCTCCCTTAGGACGACGAGGGGTGTTTGCAACCCCGTGCGAGCCAGAAGAAGAGATCGCTGGACGAACAGGGGCCACATTCTCCTCAGGGAGGTACGGAGTAGGTGTAGCTGGACGGGGAGCTCCAAAGCACCCCTGGACCAGATGGGCCATAGCCTGGACCTGCTGGACCAGTGAGGCAAACTGGTGCTGGGTCACTGGGGCAGTCGGTGGCGATGGAGTCTCAGCTGGTGGTGGTGGCGGCGCTACACTGCTTACCGGATCAGGTCTTTGGGAGGCGACCTGGTCCTGGACTTCAAAAGTAGCATTTCTTCGATTGGCCATGGGAGAAGTTCTCTTTCAGATCAAGATCCTTGTCTCCTGGATCATAAATTTATGGGACTTGAGGGCCCTTCCTCTAGCGCCAATTTGTTGTTGCTGAAATCTGCCATCTGACTCGGGCTCGATCGAGCTTCAGAGTGGGCTCTCTCTTGGCGGACCTGCAAAACAGTCCTCACGCGAGAGGCTTTGGGGGTGGCCTCCGCGTAAGACCCTCCGACGCTTAAGTTAGCGGGGATCAACAATCAACAAATATGAGGAGAAGGCTCTCGCTGAAGAGTCTCTCTAGGGTGGCCTTTCGAGAGCTCTGAGCAGAGCGTTAATGGCGAAAAGAGGGGAGCAGAGGTAGATGGAGAGTGGGCCAGTAAGCAAGTGCGCATACATGAGAAGTCAGAAGATGGTTATATGATCACCTGATTCCTTGGAGGCATCGTGGGTCCAAAAGTTGTTAGGATTCGAATCCAGTTTGTTATGAGGTTAGTAAGATTCATATCTTGTTGGTTAGAGGATCGACGACTGGGAGAGCTGGTTGATGTCTTGAGATTCAGCGATTGTGTAGGTTCCAGGGCTTTAGGCCACTCTTGGGTGTGATTTTTGTTTGAACTCTCCCATGCCAGATTCCGCAGAGGTGCTTGAGTGCCCGGGTCTGGCCGGAGCATAAGAATAACTCGGCTGGCGAGGCACAATGGATAGCTCGGCTGGCGAGGCACGGTGGATAGCTCGGCTGGCGCCGAGAGATAGGAATAGCTCGGCTGAGGTCGAGAGATGGGAATAGCTCGGCTGAGGCCGAGAGATGTTATAGCTCAGTTGAGACCGAGAGATAGGAATAGCTCGGCTGAGGCCGAAAGATGGGAATAGTTTGGCTGAGGCCGAGAGATAGGAATGGCTCGGCTGAGGTCAAGAGATGTTATAGCTCGGTTGAGACCGAGAGATAGGAATAGCTCGGCTGAGGTCAAAAGATGTGATCTGCGCCTTGGGAGTCCTTAGCTCGCCGAGGGGCTAAGGCGCCTCGATCCACTGAGGCTAATTTATCTCTAGCGGGTATTGCACAGCAAGTGGGAGTCAGGGTTGATCCTAACCCCTTGCATAATTATTAATGCAATGGCGATTTTACCCCTCAACAGGACCCACGAGTGAGCCTTTCGGTACGAGTCCTCGCGTCGATTGATCATCATATCTGATGTAGGTCATTCTGCATTGAAGGCGTTGTACAAAGATTTTTTCTTCTTCTTTCTCCCTTTGAAAGGGCCAACCCAGGAAAAGGCTTAGATGAGTTTAGGTTTTTCCTCTGAAAAGGGTCAAAGATAAATTATGGAACTAGAGAAGTAGAGGTCCTCACTGGAGCCGACGCTATTCTCATTGGCCCTCGAAGAGGATGCGTTCCTCATCTCATAAACCCTCTTGATATCTCTACATCACTTAACAGCTTCAATTCCTCCTCTCATTTTGGAAATAGTTCCGAGTTTTCTCATCTCATTTCGGGTAAAGCTCTCTTCTCATCTAAGCAACCATCTTATACCGAGTTTTGCTTCCGTTACTAATGTGGTAAATTTAACACCAAAATTCTTAAACAAAAAATCCTATGAGTAACTTATATATTATATAACATAAATTAATTATATATAAGATCATTACGAAACATACTTACAAACTTATATACAAATATACATACATACCATATTATAAGTTTTTAATATAATATCATATTAAAATTTTAATTATTTTTTATCATATAATAATAAAATTATTATGTTAAATAATATATAATAATTATTTTAATATAATTAAATTTATATAATTTAATAAATATAATATTTTTAATATCATTAATAATAATTATATTATATGTTTATATTATATTATATATTATATTATTATATTATATATTATGATAATATTCTATTGTTGTGTTTTAATTATAAGTTTTATATAACATTATTGATAATTTCTATCATATTATATAAAAATAATATAATTAATTATTATATTTATATAATTATAGTAATATAACTAATTATTATATATTATATATAATATTATTTTTAAAAATATTGCTCTATTTTGTTTTTTAATTTGCAAAATAAAAAAATTTATATTCTAATTGAATTCCTGCTACTTTAATTAGTCATCTATGTCAATATGAGATACCCAATATTTTATTGTTTGATTACTGTACAAGTAAATATGGGTATTCTACATGCTTAGACATTTAAAATATATAAATTATATGCTTAATTGATAATGTAATAGTATGATCCATGAACCGAATGTCTCCTAAAAGGTATTGAAGAAGGAAATTTTAAAACAAATTCTCATCAAGAAGTGCCTCAATTCTCTAGTCTTTTTTTTAGGAGAAATCTTAGTTGCAGCACTATAAACAGCTTTCCAAGGTTGATATTCTTCAAATTACCTCAACTAAAAGTGGCATTCATCTTCCCAACATTGATCAAGTGAGCAAGGATCTTAATTAGGTGATTCCTTCTAAGGTTAGATCGAGAACCTATCTATGGTTTTCAAGTATAACTTCTTTATTTTCTTTCTATCCTAGTCTAGAAGTCTTCTTTTAGCTTACAAGCAAGGCTCATGGGTCTTTAAAACTTCAACTGTATCAAATCCTCATCTTTGACGATTTGAGGTATTCTACATTAGCCATAGATCTACATGAATCTTGAGCTTTTTGGTGCTCTTCTCTGTCCTTGGGGCTTTGATTTTATCAGAAGAATGTTATTAGGTTCTAACTTCTCAATGGTTTCCCCTCGTAGCTTGGTAGCGTGGACATATCCTCGTACAACGTTTTTGTCCTTTACAAGAGGCTTGAGGTGATCTTCTACTTGCTTCACGTCATATTGGGAGTTGTATCTATTATCATGTGATGATCCACATTAAGAATTTCAACCTAAGAGAGAACCCCACCTTGGAATTCAATCCTATGAAGCTGATTGGGATGCAAATTGGGAAGCAAAGTGACAAATTAGTGGCCACATGGCATCTCATTTTATTGGCGATCCTTTCTCTCCTCTGTGGCCGCCCTAACCAATTTCTTTAACCTCAAAGGCCCTTTTAATGCTATTCTTAAAATTTTTTTTTTTTGGGTACAGTTGAGTGATCACACCATTAAAAACTTTTTTAATGCTATTCATTTGAAAGGTGGCCTTTCAAGCTCAATGAGAAGGCATTGGCTTATATCTTGTAGTTATTTTTGATTATGGAAATGATTGGCTATTTTTTCCTTTTACAGTGACTTTACTGTTCACCCTTCCTACACTTGGCTCTATTTCCATCTAGGGCCCTTGTTGCACTCTTAGTTTCTATTGAATCTCACCTTTGACTACCATCTACCTTCCTCTTCTTTTTTTGTTCAAAACTCCTTAAGCTAGTTTATTTTGAAAGGTACTTTGATTGTTGTCATCATTCTCCAAAGTGAACTAATTACCTCTGAAATAGAACCTAATCCCCATGTGAGACTAGGTTTAGATGATTCTTCAATTTTAAATATCCCTCCTCCCCTTGCATTTCTTGTTGTTGTGATGCCTGGTCCAAAGGTAGTTAGCATTATTAATACTATTTCATTCTAAGCATCAAAAGAGATTGCCTTTCTCAAAGGATCCACCCAACCTTCTAGTCTAAGGCAGTTACAACGAAATAGTTAATACGACAAAAAATTTTATTATAAAATATAAATTGTCATTAAGAAATACCATAAGATAACATATAGAATATCTCTTTAGCTAGTATTCCAACTTTGAATCCAAAAACAACCAGCCAAATGGAGCCTTTAGACATAGCATGCCAAAAAGCAAATATTAGCATGCCAAAATATATGCACAGGGAGCCAACAGAGGGCATTTCAAAAATAGCATGCCAACTCCAACCATTAGCATGCCAAGAATAATGCACAGGGAGTCGGCAGAGGGCATTTCAAAAATAGCATGCCAACTCTAACCATTAGCATGCCAAGAATAATGCGCAGGGAGTCGGCAGAGGACATGCCAACTCCAACCATTAGCATTCCAACTTTTGAAGCAACAGAAAATTAGTCGAAGCATAAAGAGAATTAGCATGCCAAGGTATAAAACTGACATTCCAATTTCTAAAGTAATAGGGCATTCCCAAAATCCAATCACAAGGAACTAGCCGTTAGATAATAAATACATGCAAGCTAAGCAAACCGAAGGCAACCAAATTTGGTATTCCAAATCAAAAGATTGACAACCCAAGATTTAAGCAATAGGCATCCAATCTGGAAGCAACAAAATATAGATAGTTTAAGAACACAATCCGGTGATGATTCAATATATCATAGAATTATAAATAGGAACTTGTAGGAATAATTGAATCCAGTTCAAGACAATACAAATATTATCAAACTTGAAAATTATTTTATAGAATGGACTTACATTATGAATCACAATGTACCTTGGGCTAAAGGAAGTATATTGTTCCATGATGAATAACCTGAAATTGATTGAACTTGATAGATACAATATTAGTATAATACTTAATTATTTCATGTTTCATCAAAATCAATATAAGGTCAACAATCTCTTCCTTTTTTATGATGACAAAACTATTAAGTATTCAATAAGAGATAAGTAATTCAATTGAAGCATTCCTTGTAATTTTGAAGCATAAGACAGTGTGTGCCGAAATATGTGTAGTGTGCCAAAACTTTGATTTTCAAAACATCTAGGCTATAATTTTCAAAACTCCCCCTTTGGTTTTGAAACAATGAACTTTTCAAAAGTATGCATTCCATTTCTTAAAACTCCCCCTTTGGTTTTGAAACAATGAACTTTTCAAAAGTATGCATTCCATTTCTCTCATATCAAGTTTTCAAAACATTGAAAATCAGGATGTATGTTTTTCATTTCTCCCTTTTTTTGTCATTAATCAAAAAGAAGGTGAAAGAGTATGCATTTATCACTGTATGTCTTTTCTTCAAGGAATGAATTAAGTATAGCAAGTAATGATAAGCATAAAATTTTCAACATTAAGCAGTTATTATAAAGTACAAATGAAATTATATAAGCCTTACAAACCATACAAACCAGTCATTGATAAATTACAAGCCAATAAGAGTATTGGTCCACAATAGTAAGCAAAAAATAAACAAGCCAACAGAAATAATAGTAAATAATAGTTATGAGGTAGCAAAGGCCCATAAGTAACATTAGTCAATGATTTCAACACAAGAGGATGAAGAAGATCCATGAGCATATTTGGAAGGATGGAAAGATGACAAATGAGGGGCAGGTCGATGAGTGGGGTCTTCTACCTTCGGAGATAACTGAGAGACGAAATTTGCAATATTTTGTTGCATAATGTGGCAATCAGCAATGAGCAAGGTATGATAGTCAAGAGCAGACTGAGCCTTCTCAGTTTGCAAGCGAAAAGAAGCAATCTCATTACATGCAATGCCAACACTTTCAACAAAGAATTTACATCAAGTTTTAGCTTACTCAACTCAGTAAAGAATTTAGAAATATCTACCATCTTACCATATCTGAATGCTTTTTCTTTTATGACATCCACATTAAGCTATAAATCATGTAAGCTCGCTTTGATATCATTCAGGATAGCATACATAGAAGATATGTGAGGAACCATAGAGGTCTCAGAAGAATAAGAAGATGAACTATTGATAGATCCATCAAGAAAAACAACATAAAAAATCCTACGAACCAAAGTATCCATATCATCAGGGTCCATTTTGATAACTATAGGATGACTTGGTTGGTAACTATAGGATGAAAAATTGGGTGGATTTGAGTCAGAGTAGGGTTGTTAGCAAAAGAAGGATTGATATTAATGGAAGGATTGGGGTCCAAGGGCATAAAAGCTTGTTCAGCAAACATATAAGAAAAATTTATAGGATAGTTTTGGGGTTCAACAAATATAAAAGTAAAATTTTGAGGTGCACTAGGAGTAGGAGGATAAGTCTGAGGTTTAGAAGAAACTGATGGATAACACCGAGGTTCAATAGAAATAGAAGGATGAATTTGAGGTTCAGTGAAAAATTTCTAAGGCATAGTAGATTGCTCTCCTTGGACAGGTGCAGTAAGGTCTTACATTTTTCCTTTGCTCCTTGTCCAAAGGCCATCTACCTTAGTAAATCCCATACAATTTAAAATACGCTCATTGAATACATCAGTATGGCTAAGGTTGTAAGCATTCTCACCTCTAACATCAACATTAAAATGATTAAAAACATGGGTAAGAAGTAGTCCATAGGGTAAAGTTGCTCTAGATCTACTAACAGCCTCTTTCATAACACAAATCATAATTCTAGGTAGGTGCAAGTGAAAACTTCCACTCTTAGAGGTAAGACACTGAGAAACAATACTATGAAATAACCTCATTTCCGCATTTAAATCTTTAGCAAAGATTCTATCAACATTGGAAGCATCCTCAATATCAAGAATAGTTTCTATTCTAAGCTTTTTGTCCTCATGAATAAGCTCACAAATACCAACATCAGGAATATTCAAAATTTCTCCTAAAATATCTTCGTCAAAATTAATTCTAACACCTTTAACAGTCGAAGATATTCTATCATTTCCAAAGCTAATATTATGATAAAAGATTTTGACAAGATCAGGATAAATGGAAAGGTTTGTCTTAAGAAAATATTTTCAACCTTGATATGCAAACATTTCTCCAATTTTAAAATTTTCAAAAGCTAGAAACTCAAAATCAATAATTTTTTCAAATGCTACAGATTTTCTTATCATAGATTGAAAACTAGAACGGTTAGAAGGAGAGCACTCACTAATGCCTCAGGATGAAGATCCGCAAACCAATTTACCTTTGGGAGCCATTGATTCAAAGAAAAGCAATGGGATTTGAAGCTGAAATGAAGAAATGGAAGAAGCTTGAGGAGAGAGGAGGACGTTCGGTTTGGCTTGGAGAAGAAAGTGCACGGCCAAAAAAAAATAGCAAGCAATAGGTCCTAAATGGCAGTCGTTCCCAATTTCATAAGTTGAAAAACCAACAAGACAAAGTTAGGACTCCAAAGTGTGAAATCTAGCAAACTGGTTGCCAAAAAATGGAGGACCGATTTCATGTTTTTGGTATTCCACTCCAAAAAGTGGGATGCCAAAATATGAAAACCAGTAGGCCAGAGGAAATTAGGACAAATGATTTCATTCATTCAATACATTAGCCTAAATAAATTGAAATTGATCCATTAAAAATATAAAAAATAGGTAATATGAAGATCAAGCAGTTGTGATTCATATATCATAAGATTCATGCAATGATAATTAGTACAGGAGTGTATATAAATTGAATAATTATAACAGCTCATTAAATAGAAGGATCAAGCATATCAAGCTCTCTTCTAATTTTATAAAATTTTGATTCATCATGGGGTTTTATGAAAATATCAACGAGCTACAAATAAGTACAAACATGCTCAAATACAATATTACCATTATTAATATGATCTCTAATAAAATGATGTCTAATCTCTCTGTGTTTTATCCTAGAGTGCTAAATCAGATTTTTAGTTAAATTGATAGCACTAGTATTATCGCATTTTATTGGAATGTCTTTAAGTTTAATGCCATAGTCTTCTAGTTGTTGTTTAACCCATAAGATTTGAGCGCAATAACTTTCAACTGCAATGTACTAAGCCTTAACTGTGGATAATGCCACTGAAGTTTTTTCTAAACAATAGATTAAATTAACACCTAGAAATTGATAAGTTCTACTAGTAGATTTTCTGTCTAATTTACAACCTACAAAGTCTAAATCAGTGTATCATATTAAGTCAATGCTAGATTGTTTATCATACCATAATCCTAAGTTAACTGAACTACTCAAATACTTAAAGATTCTCTTAACATCTAATAAATGAGGTTTCTTAGGATTAGCCTAATATCTAGCATACATGCACACAATGAACAATATATCTGGCCCACTAGCAGTTAAATACAATAAAGATCCTATCATTCCTCTGTATAATTTTAAATCAATACTTTTATCAGTACTACAGAGGTCTAATCTACAAGAAGAGCTCATAGGTGTACCAATATACTTGGAAGTCTCCATACCAAATTTTTTAACATTTCTTTGATATATTTTCTTTGGCAAATGAAGATTTCATCATTACTCTGCTTGATTTGTAGTCTAAAAAAATAGTTTAACTCGCCCATCATGCTCATCTCGAACTCTTCTTGCATAAGCTTTGCAAAGTCTTGACATAATACTTCATTAGTAGCACCAAAAATGATGTCATCAACATAAATTTGGACAATAAGCATATCATCATTTTCTCTTTTAAAAAAAGTATTGTATTAACATTTTCTCTAATAAATTTATTGCTAATCAAGAATTTTCTTAATCGATCATACCACGCTCGAGGATCTTACTTCAAACCATTCAAAGCTTTGTTCAATCTAAAGACATGGTTTGAAAACAAGTGCTTCTCAAATCCTGGTGGTTGCTCAACAAACACTTATTCGGCAATATATCCATTTAGGAAAGCACTTTTAACATCCATTTGATATAACTTAAATTTATGAAGCATGCAAAAGCAAGTAACAATCTAATAGCTTCTAGTCTAGCAACAGGAGCATAAGTTTCATTAAAATCAATTCTTCTTCCTAACAATAACATTTAGCTACTAGTCTTGCTTTGTTTCTAACTATGTTACTATGCTCATCCAACTTATTTTTAAATACCCATTTAGTCCTGATAATTAGATGATCATGAGGTCTATCAACTAGAGTTCATACATTATTCCTATCAAATTAGTTCAATTCATCATGCATAGCATTTATTCATTCTATATCATATTTAGCATTTTAAAAACATTTAGGTTCAATATGAGACACAAATACTAAGTTACTATAAGTATCTCTAAATGAAGATCTAGTTCTAACACCTTGCGTGAGATCACCAATAATAAATTCCTTAGGATGATTGTGTACATACCTCCAACCTTTTTTTCGGTTATGATTACCTTGAGGTTCTTCATGATTTACCTCTTCTTGATTTGATTAAACAATTGGATTCTCTTTTTCTTCCAAAGTGAGTTTCTTCACTTGATTTTCAATATCTCCTGCATCATCAATAGCCTTTTTCTCTCTCTTGTTGGAAGATCATTAGTTTCATCAAAAGCGACATGAATTGATTCTTCGACCGTTAAAGTATTTTTATTGAAAACTCTATAAGCTTTACTAGAAGAAGAGTAACCAAGAAAAATACCTTCATCAGATTTTGCATCAAACTTATCAAGATTTGATTTTTCATTATTCAAGATAAAACATTGACATCCAAAAACACGAAAATATGCAATGTTGGGTTTTTGATTTTTGTAAAGCTCATAAGGAGTCTTTTTCAAATAGTCTAATCAAAGCTCAATTTAAAATATAACATGAGGTGTTGATTGTTTCTGCCCAAAAGTACTTTGGAAGATTGCTCTCACACAACATGGTACAGGCCATTTCTTTCAAGTTTGATTTTTTCTTTCTACCGCCCCATTTTGTTGAGATGTTCTAGGTGTAGAAAAAATTATGATTAATGCCATGCTCATTGCAAAAACTTTCAAAGAAATAATTTTTAAATTCTTTTCCATGATCACTTCGAATCGATAAGACCGAAACTTCCTTTTCATTTGTAATCTTTTTGAATAAGTTTTGAAATACTGAAAATGCTTCATCTTTTCTGACTAAAAATAAAACCTAAGTAAATCGAAAAAAATCATCAATAATTACAAAATCGCAATGCTCACTACAAGAGAATTAAAATATAGCGATGCCCAAATGCGTCACTAATGCATTGCATGCTATTACGACGCATTAGTGATGCAATGACGGCGTCGCTAAGATGATCGTCGCAATCTCAATTTGTCGCAATTGCGTCGCTTAACAGCGACTCTCTGCGACGCACCAAATGCGTCACAATATATTGCGACGCCACTAAATGCGTCGCAATATTGCGATGCATCCTAAATGTGTTGCTAATTTTAAAATTAATTTTTTAAAAATATTTGTAACGAAAAACCTCGTCGCAATTGAGTCACTAATTAATTAATTTATTTTTTTTAAAAAATTAATTAGCAATGCATTAGCGACTGAAATTGCATCGCTAATATTTCTAAAATATTATTATTAAATATTACGATGCATTCAATTGCGTCACAATATTGCGACACATTTAGTTGCGTCGCAATATTTAATAATAATATTTTAGATATATTAGCGACGCAATTTGAGTCGCTAATGCGTCGCTAATTAATTTTTTTTTTAAAATATTGCGACGCTAGGTCATTGCATCGTAATATTTAATAATAATATTTTAGAAATATTAGCGATGCAATTTCAATCGCTAATGTGTCACTAATTAATTTTTTTAAAAAAATAAAATATTAAAAATTAAAACGGTTAATACAATTTATTACATTTAAATATTGATCGAAACATTCATCACTCATATTGATCCAAACATTCATCATTCAATTTCAAAAATAATTAATATATTAAAATTTTAAAGTTTTCATGTACAAAATATAAAAAGTAAAGAAAAAAATACATCAAGAATCCGCACGATTACGTGGAGGCTGGAAACCCTGCGACATGCGGCTAACCATATCCTGCAACTGACGCATCTGCTCTCGCACGTCTGCAAACTCCTGTTGAAGGCCTCCCGTACACTGCTCGAACTCCTGCTGAACCTCCTACCGAACCTCCTGCCGAACCTCCTGACAAACCTCCTCCGTGATAGATCTCCGAATGTCGTCTAAACGCTCGGCAGGAATATCGCCAGAATATCGTGAGCTGGAGGCCTGATGGGGAAAATATGCAGAAGCTCTAGTGCCCAGACCATAGACCCTGCGGTCTCGCGACTGGGCACCAATAGCCTCCAAAAACACATGTCGACTCTCCTCTGCTGAGAGTTCGACGAGCGTCCCTCCATCAGTGGAGTCGACCTGTGATGCCTGGGAGTGAAGCTCCTCGACTCGTGTCTTTGAATTATAAAATCAACAATAAATGAATCAATAAATTTCTCTAAATAAAATTTTAGAAATTAAATAGATACAACATAGAGCTAATTTCTTACCGCAACCTCCCGTGATCGTGTATCGACCCAGGAACCGTCCCTCCTGGTGTGTGTCGCCCTGAATAGATGAAACTCACCAGGATCTCCGCCTGCTCAGACTATAACAATAGAAAAATTGATATTAATGTAAGTATTTGTAAATAACTAAATTAGTAATTAAATTATTTATGTTTTCTTACTACGGCGTCTGTGCTCCTGAATCGAAATGGAGCCCGAAGTGTGGCGGGAGAGACCCGTGCCAGGACCGCCCCTCTCGGATCGATGGTTCGTGCTGGCTGATGTGGACCTCCTACGCCAGCCATCAGACTGCCAGACCTGCTGCCACTCGTGCCAAATACCCTCTGGCACATGCGCAGGATGGCGACCCGATGACCTCCAATGATGAAGCATGTCGGAGTATCGACATCCCGTAAGAGCTTCCCATGCTGCCCTAATGGCATCATGGCTGGTAGGGTCCCACGCAAACTTTTTCTGCATTAAAATAAACAGTTAGTTTTAGAATTTATTAAGATTAAGAAATTTTATATCAGTGATAAATTGTATTTAATAAGTTTACCTGAAACTTTGAAAAATAAAACTCCCTCGTGGCTGCAGATACATGGCGCCAATCGTAGCCACTGGGATCTGCACGCCTCTGAAATATGGAGCTGATGTGGCTTAATACTTGATGCTGCTCAATAAATCTGTTAAAAAAATGCATGTTATAAGTAATTGACTTAAAAACATAAACATATATTTTTAATTAGTATATACTTACAGCCCATGAGCATCCAGTCGAAGTACGGTGCGACCGACGGTGGAAGAACTCTCGGAGGTCTGTGCCGATCGGCTGGATGATAATACCAATGCAGGATCACCGCCGACTGCTGGAGAGATTGAAGGCTGTACGATTGTGGAGATCGAAACTCTCCATCTCCAAAGCTCATGTGATCTGATACGGCAGGGCTACGTCCCTGCTCACTCCGTTCGTCGTCGGTAGATCTACCTCGGCCCATCATACTGAAAATACTAAAGATTCATGAATGTAATTACGATTAATGATTGAATATGTAAAAATATAACATTTATAAAAATAAATTAATTTAAAAAAACCTCTATGTTTAGTCGGTTTCATTTATTTCGTGAAATCTTGGTTCAACATCCGATGCCGTATCGGACTGCGATTCAGTTTCATTATCATCGGAAGGAAACCGAACATTTGCATCCGCTATTTCTTGGACATCACAATTTGGATCTCTAAGTGATGTTTCAGGAGCCCTTGTGTCGTCCTCAATTGCATGCATTTCCATCTCATTCTCTTGAAATGCAGGGCACTCGGCTGATTGACTTGATGAACTCTCATCTAATACGATTGTTGAACGTGGGACGATTTTAGAAACAGCCCACCAATCTCGCTTGTCGTTGCGCAAACTTGGATATCCGCAGTAAAAGACTTGCTGAGCTTGGGATGCAAGGATGAATGGTTCATATTTTTGCAATCTTCGTCGATGGTTCACTTCAACTAAATTGTAGTCGTTATGAACCCTTTTGCCCACAGGAACTATCGGATCGAACCAATTGCAATGAAACAATACAGTTCGTTTCATAGGCCAACCGGGATATTCAACTTCAACCACCTCTACTAACTTTCCATAATAATCCTGCATATTTGCTCCAATACTTTCTCTTTTAACACACACGCCCCAATTCTGCGTGCCTCTTGAAGCTGCTAATCGTTCAATCTGAAATTTGTACCCATTAATAAAATAGCCAGTAGAGGTTGTTACGGTCTTCAATGGCCATTGCGATAGACATTTAATGAAAATATTATCGGTTGTGGACCATGGACCGTTTACTTATAAATTAATAAGCTATTCACAACCAATTCAAAAAATAAAAGCCATGATTGAAATTGATTGAGTGATACTACTCATAAATTCATAAAACCAGTAAGCAAACTCCGTTTCTAACTTTTGCTGAATTGCAACTTGACTGATGTCGGGATTCATCTGTCGTTGTCTATCACAATACATCCTTATGGGATGATAATGATTAAAACTTATGTTAGCAATTAAATATTATGGTATATTGTAATTTAAATTAGAAGTTCCAATTAAGCATTGAAGTATACACTTACTCAATATATGGATCGACTTCTCTACAGTTTATTAGGATGTAATAATGTGCTGCATTATACTCCATATCGCTAAGATTTCTTGACTTCTGCCCCTCAAATGAATGGCCGATACCTTTAAAAATTGATATTCTACCGTCATTAGGTTCTCCTTCGTCCATACATACGTCATCGTTACGACCAAGATTTTGGCTCCTCGTGTGGACGTGACCCTCAAAGTAATGCGAGGCAAAAGCTGAAACTTCTTCGACCAAGTGTGCATTACATATAGAACCTTCAACCCTTGCCTTATTACGCACATTATTTTTTAACTTCTTAAGGTACCTATATGTAAAGTTGAGACAAAAAATTAACTAATTTTCTCGCAATGAAATAATATTTGAAATGTCAACATGTCTTAATGATGTACATATTTACCTATCGAAAGGATACATCCAGCGATACTGCACGGGACCAGTTATGCTCGCTTCGTATGGCAAGTGAACCGGTAAATGCTCCATTGAGTCAAAAAAAACTGGAAGGAAATATTCGCTCCAGCTTGCATAAAATAATTGGAATTTCCTTCTCAAGCCTTTCCATGGATGCAGAAGTAATGACTGCGGCAGACAACTCCTTGAAGAATAAGCTGAGCTCCGTCAATGCCTTCCAGACATGTTGCGGAAGCAACTCACGAAAAGCTATAGGCAATAACCGTTGCATGAAAACATGGCAGTCGTGACTCTTCATGCCGAACAACTTGAGCTTATGCATGTCCACACACCTACCGATATTTGAGGCATAACCATCTGAAATTTTAACCCTCTAAGCCAGTTACATAAAACTTCTCGTGAATTTTTGTCAAGAGTGTAACAGGCTTTAGGATAGGTCCCGTCGGCACTCCTCCTCAAATCACCTCTTCTGCAATACTGATTAAGTTCTTCTCTTGACTTTGCAGTATCTTTGGTTTTTCCCGGGATGTTTAGCACCGTGTTAAATATGTTATCGAAGAAATTTTTCTCGATATGCATAACATCCAAGTTGTGCCGGATGAGATTTGTGCTCCAATAAGGCAAATCCCAAAATATACTCTGCTTCTTCCAGTTATGTTCTTTACATATACGGCCATTTATTCTATCTGCATCTGGTTCCCAAGCATACCTCAACCCCAAATGCTCTATAGTATCAAATATATCCGTGCCGGACCTAACCGGTTTGGCGAATTTTGTGACTGCTTTATTCTTCCGGAAGGCGATCAAGTTACGCCTGTAAGGATGATTTGGGGGCAAGAACTTCCTATGATTATCAAACCATGACTGCTTACCACTCTTCTGCAATGTAAATGCATCCGAATCATACATGCAATGAGGGCATGCCAAACGTCCAGCAGTGCTCCAACCAGACAACATTGCATAGGCCGGAAAGTCACTTATTGTCCACATCAAAGCAGCTCTCATGATGAAATTCTGTTTCATAGAAATGTCGTAGGCTACGACTCCTGTTTCCCACAACATTTTCAATTCGGCCACCAACGGTTGTAGGAAGACATCAATCTTTTCCAGACTTGTAGTTCTAGTCGGTCCAAATAAATCCATATGCAGTAATTTCAATGGCCTATTAGTTGAAATTACATTTTTAGATTTAAATAAAATTCTAGTTTGTTTATTAAGTTGACATGCATCACAAATTTTATCTTTTTTAAATTTAATTTTGTTAAACCTTTGATTAAATCCTTTTAAATAATTTTGAAAGAAGATCCATACTAACATGCGCAAGTCTACGATGCCATAACCAACTAGATTCATCATTTTTAGCATTCATAGCAACTAGACAATCAAAGACATTGCCATTTAAATCATTCAGATCAACAGTATAAACATTCTCATGCCTATGACCAATAAGTTTCATGCAATTATCAGCAGAATTTGAAACGATGCAAATAGACGATTCAAAAATTACTTTAAAACCTTTGTCACATAATTGACTAATACTTAATAAGTTATGCTTTAAACCACTAACTAACAAGACATTATCAATATATGTATGAGGTGTGACACCAATTTTACCAATGCCAATGATTTTACCTTGGTTATTGTCTCCAAAGGTGACCATACCTTTATCTTTGCTTCCAAAGTGATGAACTATGATTTATTACCCGTCATGTGTCTCGAACACCCGCTATCAAGATACCATTTTTGTTTAGATTCATAGGTTGCAAGACACACCTGCAAACATAATGTCACGTCTTGTTTTTAGGTATCCAAGTTTTCTTGGGTCCTTTGGGATTAGACAATATGGTTCCTTTTGGACCCCAAACCTTTCTAATACTATCACATGCATAGGACTTATGTCCCTTTAAACCACATTTAAAACAAGTAATATTAGAAGATTGACCAGTATGTGTAAAAATATTTTTCAAAGATTTTTATTTTACAAGTGGATTATAGCCTAATCCTGCTCTATCAAAAACAGCTTTTGGGCTATCTAAAATCATATTTAGTTTTATAGAACTTAAGATAAATTTATCTACTATAGGTTTAAGTCTATCAATTTTAGTTTTCAAATCCTTATTTTTTTCTTTAAAAATTTATTTTATTCCATATTTTATTATTTTTTAAAACTAGGTTTTGTATTTAATTTTTTAAATCTTTATTTTTGGAACTAAGGTTAGCAAAATCATCAACTAACTCATAAAAAGTACTATGCAATTCTTCAAATGAAAAGTCATCAAGAAAATTTGGACTTACCTCCTCGTTGTCCGCCATGAAGCAAAGATTAGCTACTTCATTCTTTTCATCTCCCTCGGAGCTTAAATTTTTAGAATCACTCCATGTAGCCATCATAGCCTTTTTCTTGAATTTCTTGGGACCTTTCTTAAGTTGGGGACATTTCGATTTAAAGTGTCCCGGCTTCTTGTATTCATAATAGATAATTTCTTTTTCTTTCTCCTTATTTTCATCTCCTTTCACAAAAGATTTTCTTTTTCCTTCGAATTTTCTTCTTTTCATGAATCTTTTAAACTTTCTAGTAAAGAGGGCCATATCCTTATCATCACTTTCATCCTCTGATTCATCTAACTCTTCTTTTTATTCAAAAATTTTGAGAGCCATTGTTCTTCTTTTCTTTGACTCATCCTCATCAGTATATTGCTTAACTTGAAGCTCATGAGTCATTAGGGATCCCAATAATTCTTCCAATGGTAAAGCATTTAGATCCTTTGCCTCTTGAATAGCAGTGACTTTGGCCTCCCAAGACCTAGGCAAAGACCGCAATACCTTCCTTACAAGATCAGCATTAGTATATGATTTACCGAAGCTTTTAAGCTCATTAATAATATCTGTAAATCTAGTAAGCATTTCATAAATTGATTCACTAGCATCCATCTTAAATAATTCATATTTATGGACAAACATATTTATCTTAGATTCTTTCACTTGATTAGTACCTTCTTGGATAACCTCTAATCAATCCCAATCTCTTTAGCAAATAAACATGTAGATATGCGATTAAATTCATTTGTGTCTAGTGAACAATATAAAACATTCATGGCCTTAGCATTGAGATGTGCCATTTTTTATCATGTTCATCCCATTTCATTTTTGGTTTAGGAATCTCCATCTCATTTAATCTTGCCGTGGGTGCGTGTGGACCATTTACTATGGTACTCCATAGGTAATAGTCAAGTGCTTGGATAAAAATTTTCATCCTAGCTTTTCAATATCCATAATTTGTGCCATTAAATAACGATGGCCTATTAGTGGATTGTCCCTTACTTAATAAAGTTGTTATAATCTTTAGTTCTAAGCTTTTTAAGACTTAACAATAAGAGCACCTGCTCAGAAACCACTTGTTGCCCAGATCTAGCAACCCAAGAGGGAGGGTGAATTAGGTTTCTTAAAATTTAAATCGGCTATCAAGTATGTGCACTTATATTATTTTTACAAATCAATATTGTGTAGTGAAGTGAATCTAATAAACAATCAATCACAGAAAAAATATTACAATTAAACACACAATATTTATAGTGGTTCGGTGCCAATCCTGCACCTACATTCACTCCCCAAGAATACCTTGGATATTTTTACTAATTACCACTAGCCAACCTGGCTAGCAACACTTATTTTCGAGCACAAGCAAGCCTTACAAATACAAATTCTGGGTAGATCTCTACCCAATCACATTTCATAACTGTGAAACAAATTAAAGCACAAGTAATAGAATATTTAATACAATAAGCTCCTAGATATGAGCAGATTAAACAACAAGAATACTTATCAACTTGAAGAGCTAATCCCGAAGTAGCTTCTTTAATAAATAATGCAGCAGTATAAGAGAAGCCTACAAGGTAGCTTTGAATACTCTTCAATAAGGATAGATGGAGCTTTAAGACCACTTCAAGAATCAGTAATAAATGAACTCCGGTGGCTTGAAAATAATCAAAACAATACTCCAACACTCCTCTAACAAATCTTTCTTTCAAATGATTTTTCTCTCAATATTTTTCATTGATATTTTTTTGATTTTTCTTTTTCAAAATCACTATCTTATATATATGTATATATTTCTAAAACACTGTTCAACACTACAATTTATAAGAAGAGAAATAGCCATTGCTTATTACCGTTGGGAGATGGAGGAGAGAGAGAGAGAGAGCAAAACTTGGAAGGTGAACTGGCCAAGAACAGTTTAAGAAAATTCAACGAATGAAATCCTGTTCAATAAAACCGGTAGTCCATAGCCAAAGTAGCATGCCACTATCAAAGAACCGGCAGCCTACTTTCTAGGCTAGCATGCCAATATAAACGATGGCATTCCAAACATCAAAAATCGGTAGCCCAAAATATCTCATGAAGGAATCCAGCCGTGAGACATAAGAACTGGTATGCCAATTTGAAAAGTTGGTATTCCAACTTTGATTCCAAAAACAACTAGCCGAATGGAGCCTTTAGACATAGCATGTCAAAAAGCAAATATTAGCATGCCAAAATATATGCACAGGGAGCTGACAGAGGGCATTTCAAAAATAGCATGCCAACTTCAACCATTAGCATGCCAAGAATAATGCACAGGGAGTCAGCAGAAGGCATTTCAAAAATAGCATGCCAACTCCAACCATTAGCATGCCAAGAGTAATGCATATGGAGTCGGCAGAGGCATGCCAACTCCAACCATTAGCATTCCAACTTTTGAAGCAATAGGGAATCAGCCAAAGCATAAAGAGAATTAGCACGCTAAGGTAAAAAATCGGCATTCCAATTTCTGAAGTAACATGGCATTCCCAAAATCCAATCACAAGGAATCAGCCGTTATATAATAAATACATGCAAGCTAAGTAAGCCAGCAACCGAAGGCAACCGAATATGATATTCCAAATCAAAAGATTGGCAAACCAAGATTCAAGCAATAGGCATCCAATCCAAAAGCAACAGAATATAAATAGTTTAAGAACACAATCTGATGATGATTCAAGATATCATAGAATTATAAATAGGAACTTGTAAGAATAATTGAATCCAGTTCTAGATAATGCAAATATAATCAAACTTGAAAATCATTTTGTAAAATGGACTTACATTATGAATCACAATGTACCTTGGGCTAAAAGAAGTGTATTATTCCATGATGAATAACCTGAAATTGATTGAACTTGATAGATATAATATTAGTACAATACTTAATTATTTTGTGTTTCATCAAAATCAATATGAGGTTAACAATTTAATTACTAAATTTTATAGCAAAATTATGGAGCGAAATATCTCGACTCTTACCTTTTGGAAGAAATCTTTTGATTTGGGACTTTTGTCAACATAACATTATCGATCATGGCAAATTCCAAGATTTTTAGTAAAGAAGTTTTTTTGTCACTAATTAGTTCTTAAATTCTTTCTAAAAATTTGTGATGATGAATTAGTTTCACCATTAAATATTAATTTATTGGTAATTTTTATAATCTTTTTACAAAATATAGACTATTTTAGTGATGAAATATAACTTTATCATGATTCTTTCTTATGAAATTATTTTTATATTTGAATCTATATACTTTTTAGTAACAATAATATTTCATCATTGAATATTCAATAATAAATTTATTATTTTTTGATGCTAAAAATAATATTTTTTGATGCTAAAAAGTGTCAAAAAAAAAAAAAAAAAAAATATTGATGCTTTTTAAAGTGTCGTGGTACATGAAGTGGAGGCATAGAATTCCGACGCTTTTTGAGCATCGGGACATGCCAAAACTTTGATGTAAACTTAATGTTCTAGCCAACGCTTTAATGCCGAAACTTTGATGCACATGCCGGAACATAGGTGCAGACCTCGGTGATGAAGTTGAGGGTGCTGCTTTCGGAGTCCATCCACACCTGGTACAACACGATGATGTTCTCGTGCAGGAGCTCCCGGAGGAGCCGGACCTCGGTGAAGAGCCGGTCCATCATCGTCCGGTCCTCGCTGAAGCTCCAAAGACGCACCTGGTTCCACGCCACCTCGATCCCCTCCTCCTGGTCGAACGCCTTGTAGACCTTCTTCACTGCCCCGACCCCCAAAAGGTCTCCGTACGTACTGCCCATACCTCCCCATCGGGTCCACCTCCACGAGCGGCTCGGCGTCCCTGTCCGCTGCTGTCGGATCCGTCGCCCCCACGCTCGGCATCCTCACTTGCGCTCCATCCAACAAAATCAAATTGAAACCCTAGCCTTTCCCAAAAAGAACATCAGATCACAAACCCTAGTCCTAGCTTGTAACTCCGATCTTGAGATCGGCAAAAGTGAGATCTAGCGAAGAATACCTTGAAACTGGCGGAGATCTTGGAGAAACCCTAGATCGCGAGCGCTTATGCGCACCTAATAAAGATGGAGGACGAACAGATCACGAGAGAATACATAGTTCGAACTTCTACCCGGTACTGTCTCGTCGGTGCCATTGCAGCGATCCATGCTCTCTAAAGCGAAAGATCTAAAACTCAAGAAAAAATAGCAACAATAGATAAGAAACGATCGTCCCCGGAGATCCAAAATAGCAAGCAAAGCCCTAAATATGATGGAAATTTTACTGCAGAAAAAAAAGCAAAAAACATAGTAGAAAAAGGAGATCGGCTCACGAGACTCACCGAAGAGTTGAGACGAAAGAAAGACCCCACGATATTTCGTCCCCATGAACTTGGAGAGAGAGGTCGAGTTCACGAGCAAACCAAGCGCTGAGGTCGCGTCGAGGTCCCGCTCCCCAAGCAAATCGGTAGCGTCCTTGCCAATGGAAATCGGGAGGGGGGGGGGGGGGGATGGGGGGAGGGGGGAGATGGGAAGATGATCTGGAGGCGCGTGGGGGGCGGGAGTGGAATCTTGGAGGCGGCGGTGGGAAGAATATTGTGGGTGGGGGCTGGGGGAGATGGGAAGAAGATTGTGGTGGGGTGAGGGGAAGAGAGGATATGGGCAGCGGTGGGAAGAAGATTTGAAGATCTGGGACCCTAAAAGAACTGGTTATGAATACCGGCGCGTTGTTAAAGTATATTTTTTTTTCTGCCGACGCTTTAACAAGTATCATTAAATATTTTTTCTTGCCCCCATGATAATTTCCGATGCTAAGGAAAAAAGGATTATTAAAATAGTTTTTTATTATAGTGAATATATCTTTATCAGTAATGTATATAATTTTAGTATAAAATATTGACTATTTAATGATAAATATAACTTTATTGCAATATATCTTTGCATAACTTTTGTAAAAAATAATTTTCATTACTAATTATTCATATAACTTTTAATGATAAAAGTATTTTTTGTTAAATATATCTTTATTGGTGATATATAGTTTTATTATAGAATATAACTATTTGATAATAAATGTTTGCTGCCGATACATCTTCACATAATTAACTTTTGCAATGAAATATTTTTAGCTGCTAATTATCTATATATTTTTTAGTAGCGAGAGTATTTTGTTATTGAATATACCTTTACCAATAACATGTATAGTTTTGATATAGAATATTGATTATTTGATGAGTATGATTTTATCATCTATATATTTTCGTACAACTTTTGCAATGAAATAGTTTCCATTGCTAATTATTATAAAATTTTTACTAATGATAGTATTTTATCCTTGAATACAACTTTATTGATGGTTCATATAATTTTTTCATAAAATATTGATTATTTGATGATGAACATATATAACATTGTTGCCTATACATCATCATATAACTTTTAAAATAAAATATTTCAGTGCTAATTATCTATACAATTTTTAGCAATAATAGGATTTCATCATTGAATATATATTTGATGGTGAACATGATTTTGTTGCTTACATATCTTAATATAATTTTTACAATTAAATAGACTTTAATGCTAATTATAATATGTAATTTTCTCAAAATTGTGAAAAAAAATAGGTTTTATTGCTAAGATGATTTGATTCTATTGTCGATGATAATATTTCATCTAGTCAACTTTAATGATCTAATTAGTTGGGAGGAAAAGCAAAAAGTTTCTTTAACTTGCATAACTCAAACGGCCCAATTCATAAGAATAGCCCTTTAGAATTAGAATCAAAATCATCTATTACAATTCTAAATATTTGTTTGGATAGAATTAGAAATTAATTTTGATTTTATTTAAATCTAAATAATTTATTAGGAGGGATTTGAAATTTAAATCCTCTACTTAGGATTGCAAAATTATTTTAGCTAGCTATAACCTAATGTAGCCTTGTTCTACACTCTTCTTATTTTGACATCTTGCTCTCTTTATTCTAACCTAACACCTCTCTAATCTCTTTAACTACACACTTGCCAAAGGTGAGCCTATGTATAGTTTTGATCACTTCCTACTAAATTTTGTTAAGTTATGATAGGATTTACCTAGTATTTTTAATAAAACCTTTTTTTTCTTTTTTCTCATAGAGAATTTGATTTTATAGATATTATATGTAATTTTTGATGCACTTTTGACATGCCTATTTGAAATTCAGCTTACCCAAGCTCTTGATTCTAATTATGATTCCTACGTGAACCAAACAATTGGAAGGAATGAGATTTTAATTTTAATTTCAATTATGATATCAAACTAAATGGGTCCAAATATCTTTAACGAAAATTTTAAAATATGAAAAATGCAAAAGCAAAGTCCAAGCCCACTTTCTTTTATTAATATATTATTGAATTAAGAATCTATATTTATAATAGTGAGGTTTGCCTTTTCACAATTCGAGTCAAATTTCTCTTCCATTTGAAGGTGCTACAACTTATCTAAAATAGACACGATTAATAAAAATAATCATTAAAAAAATAAAATTTTATAGAAAATAGATCTTTACTCGTACATCGGCTTTGCCTCCAGTTGCCTCACCTAATTATTCTTGAATTATGAGATACACCCAGGTAAAATATTTCTTAAAAAGCAAATTCATGATTTGATAATGTCATTTTAGGGCCCAATTAAATGATGGAATTTGGCTTTGATTACTTGGTGCATGATGTTGTAGAGTTTGAAAAATTATCCAATATCAAAAGAAAAAGCACTTCAATTGAGCATCATATGACCAAGTTATGGCCTTCAAAGTTTAGCATATATCAGACTTTTAATATGATAAATCTCACTTTCGAACCTCTATTCAAACTTCCTATAGTAGCTAGAGCAGTCTACATCAAATTTATTGATATTCTTGAGTCATTTGGTTACTAGTTAAATAAATAAATCTAGATGTAGAAGTCATGGTTTGATTAAATGTAAAATAAAGTTTATACCCAATTTATACCCAAGCTAGGGAACCAACATGAGCCAATTCATGTTAAATCCAATGCTATTACCTATACTATGCAAAAATTACAATAAAAATATATTCTTTATTTGTTTACGTTATTCCCTTTTTTTATTTAAACTTTTGCTAATCAAAATTTTATTTATTTAGGTTCCAAGAGAGCTTAGTTCAAGATTTTCTCAAGCAAAGTTCAAGTTAAAATTGAAATCAACTTATTGTTTGGTTTTGATTTAGGTTACCAGCACTATTCGAACTTTGAAACAAACAATCTTCTCCATTAGATTAAATGATCTCCTTGGATTAAACAATCTCCTCCATCTTAATTTATTAGGGTTCTTAATTGTTCTCATTCTTCATTCCCAAGATCTCTCGTGTATAAAAGATAGGTACTAGTGGAGAAATGAGCAACCTTTCCATGTTTGGCTTCTACTCTCATGGTCTTCAATTTGCACTATTCTTTCAATGATCTTTATTTTTTTCTCTGTTAGTAGAATTAACAGCTAATCAAGGTAGTAGAAATGATAAATTTTAAGGCTGATTTGGTGCGTAGAAATGACAGATTCTAAGGCTGATTTGATATGCAGAAATGACAGATTTCAATACTAATTTGGCGAGCCAAAGGGACCAGTTAAGCGGGAGTTTTGAATTTGAATTTTAAATTTAAATTGGCCAACTAAGGGCGCATCAAGGGGAGAGTTGTTTAGGCAGAAAATTAGCCCATCATTGCCATAAGTGTAGAGTATATTGTATATATGCATAGAATTGATAGACATTTATTCTTACCTTACATAATCATGTGTATCTTATGTAATGGCTGATTTTTAGCCTTGTAATTAGTCCGACAACTTTTATATAAAGTGAGCAACCCTCACAAGAAGGGGATTGAGAACAAAACCTAAATTTGACATGGTATCAGAGCCATAAATTATTTTCGTGGTTTTCTCTTAGCTTGTCTGAATTCTTGATATCTTGAGGGTTGCTTGGTGACTATCGGCTCTTGGTTTTTTTTGCTTGGTAGCTGTCGACAGATTCTGAAGAGTAAATGTTGTGATTTCTCTGCTCTGTCAATTTTTTTTATTATTATGACTGGAGAAAATTCTATTATTCGCCTTAATGGCAAGAACTACACCAGTTGAATTCCAGTTCAGGATGTTTGTGAAAGGGAAGGAGTTATGGGGTCATTTGGATGGTCTTCTAAGGCTCCAACTGATTCCAAGGAGCTTAGTTTATGGGAAAGCAAGGATGCCAAAATTGCTTCCTGGCTACTCAGCTCTATTGAACCTCATATGATCAATAATCTTCGTGGGTTCACTACTGCTAAGGCAATGTGGGATTACCTTCGGCAAATTTATTATCAAAATAATTCTGCCTGAAAGTTTCAATTGGAGTTAGACATTGGAAACTATCGCCAGGGAATCTTTTTATTAAGCAATTTTATTCTGGTTTTATTAATTTATGGAGTGATTATTTGGATTGGTGCATTCTCAGGTTCCCAAAGAAGCTTTAGTAGCACTACAAGCGGTTCATTCTGAGAGCCAGCGGGATCAATTCTTGATGAAGCTCAGACCCGAGTTTGAAAGTGCATAAGCTAGGTTAATCAATCGCACATACCTATCCCCTCTTTGGAGGATTGCTTGGGTGAACTTTGCGTGAAGAACAGCGTCTCACCTCACAGCTTGGCCTTGATCAAAACACTGGTGGTTTGAGATGGTTAATATGGCATACGTTGCTCAAGGCAAAGATGATCTAGATCTCCACCACAATGTTATAGTTGCAAGAAATTGGGTATATTGCCAAATATTGCAGTAAGAAATTCTACAATTATTGCAAGAAGGAGGGTCATATCCTTAAGGATTATCGTGTACGCCCTTAGAATAAATCTGCTCCTACTTTTCATACTGCTGTTCAGTCCGCTTTTGTGCCTATGTCTTCCACTCTGCCAACAGTTCCAAGTTTTTCTTCCAACATTACGCCCGAGCAGGTTCAACAGATGATTATTTCTGCCCTTTCTGCTCTTGGTCTCCAAGGCAAGAAACATCTCTTCCTTCTCCTTGGTTAATTGACTCTGCAGCTTCCAATCACATGACTGGAAGTTTGGCAGCTTTACAAGATGTTCGTAAGTATGATGGTCAGCAACATATTCAGATTGCAGATGGCAGTACTCTTCCCATTACTGCAGTTGAAAATCTGGGGTCTTCCTTTACTGATGTTTTTGTGTCTCCTAATTTATCTGCCAATCTCATTTCTGTTGGACAATTAGTAGAAGATAATTATTCTATTCATTTTGATCGTTCTGGTTGTCGTGTGCAGGATCAAGCATCGGGACAGGAGATAGCGAAGGGGCCTAAAGTGGGACGTTTTTTTCTCTTCAGTCATTTTCCATTCCTCGTTCAATTTTTTTTGGTTGTTCTGCTATTGCTAATAATAATAGCATCTTTGGCATAAGAAATTGGTCATCCCAACTCTTTAATTTTGACGCATCTTATGAAACATGGTTATTTAAGTAATACAAATGAGTTTTCTTCCTTGCCTTTTGATTGTGCTCCTTGTAAACTAGGTAAAAGCAAATCTTTACCTTTTCCTTTGCAAGGTAGTCGTACTTCTACATGCTTTGATATTATTCATTCTGATGTTTGGGGTATGAGTTCTGTTCTTTCTCATGCTCAATACCGATATTTTGTGACATTTATTGATGATTACAGTCGTTTCACGTGGGTCTATTTTCTTCGTTCTAAAGCTGATGTGTTTTCAACCTTCAAAACTTTTGTTGCCTATGTAGAAACTCAATTTTCTACCTGTATTAAGATCTTCCGCTCAGATTCTGGGGAAGAATACATGTCTCATGATTTTCAATCTTTTCTCCAACAGAAGGGTATTCTTTCTCATCGTTCGTGTCCTTACACCCCTCAACAAAATGGCATCGCCGAGCGTAAGAATAGACATCTTTTAGATGTTGTTCGTACATTGATGCTTGAATCTTCTGTACCTTCTAGATTTTGGGTAGAAGCATTATCTACAGCTGTATATTTGATTAATCGTCTACCTTCTCCTACCTTGCATCTTGATTCTCCATATTCTCGTTTGTTTGGTGTTTCTCCTGATTATAATTCTTTGCATGTATTTGGTTGCATTTGTTTTGTTCATTTACCTCCCATTGAATGTCACAAGCTTTCTGCCCAATCTGTTCAGTGTGCTTTTCTTGGTTATAGTAACTCTCATAAAGGATTTGTGTGTTATGATGCGGATGCAAACAAGCTTCGTATTTCTCGCAATGTGATTTTTTTTGAAAATCAATATTCTTTCCATTTCGTACTAATCTTGTTTCTCCCTCTATTTCACTTCCTGCATTTGATGATGTGTCTCATACTCCTTCTAAGCCCGATATCGTGTATCAGCGACGTCGCCCACTGCCTCTTCCTTTCTCTGAACCGCCACCTGATCCTGTCTTGCATGAGCCCCGACGGTCTACTAGGATTTTTCGGCCCCCAGATTGGTATGGTTTTTCTTCTTCGGCTCTTCAGGCTACTCTTGATACTACTTTTGTGCCTAAGTCTTATTCTCAGGCTTCTACTCAAGAGTGTTGGCGCCAAGCTATGCAGGATGAAATTCAGGCTCTTCAGGACAATCACACTTGGGACATCGTCCCTTGTCCTGCTGGAGTTAAACTTATTGGTTGTAAATGGGTCTACACCATCAAGCTACGTGCTGATGGCTCTATTGAAAGACATAAAGCTCATCTAGTAGCACTCGGGAATAGACAGGAGTATGGGCTTGATTATGAGGAAACATTCGCTCCGTTGCCAAAATGACTACTGTCCGCACTATCATGGCATTGTTTTCAAAAGACGGTCGCTTCACCAAATGGATGTAAAGAATGCATTTCTACATGGTGATCTGAAGGAAGAAATATTTATGTCTCCTCTCCTGGCTTGTTTCCTTCCTCTTCTGTTGAGGTTTGTCGCTTAAAGCGATCTCTGTATGGTTTGAAGCAGGCACCGCGGGCATGGTTTGAGAAGTTTTGTACTACTCTACTGGATTTCACTTTTTCTCAGAGTCAGTATGACTCTCTTTCTTCTTTTGCAAGACTAGCCTTGGTATTGTTATACTTCTTGTGTATGTCGATGATATTGTGATTACTGGATCTGATCTCCAGTTAATTGAGCAGCTCCAACAGCGTCTCAAATCTTCATTTCATATGAAAGATCTTGGTCCACTGTGGTATTTTCTTGGACTGGAGGTTCACCATTGCCCAAATGGCATGCTCTTACATCAGCATAAGTACACCCAAGAACTTCTTTCTTTAGCAGGCCTTCAAGACGCAAATTCGGTTCTTACACCTATAGAGGTCAATTTGAAATTGCATCAGGCGATGGTGATCTCTTATCTGATCCTTCAATGTATCGACAGCTGGTGGGTAGTTTGAATTATTTGACCATTACTCGACCTGATATTTCGTTTGCTGTTCAGCAGTCAGTCAGTTTATGCAGGCTCCTTGCCAGACACATTTGGCCGCTGTCGTCGTCTTCTTCGATATCTCAAAGGGACATCTGGTCGTGGCTTATTTTTTTCCTCTGAGAATTCTTTACAGTTGAAGGGTTTTAGTGATGCCGACTGGGCTGATTGTGCAGATACTCATCGTTCTGTTACGAGTTGATCTATGTTTCTTGGCAACGCCCTCATTTCTTGGAAGAGTAAGAAGCAGGCTCGTGTATCGAAGTCATCCATCGAGTTGAATATCGGCTAAGTCGTCTGCTTGTTCTAAATTATATGGCTTCGAGGGTTGTTAGGCGAACTTAGTGTTCCATAGCTTACTCCTACTCCTCTTCATGCTGATAATACCAGTGCTATTCAAATTGCTGCCAATCCTGTTTTTCATGAGCGCACCAAACATATTGAAGTGGATTGTCATTCATTTGTGAAGCTTTTGCTCGTTAGAAGATTACTCTTCACACATTTCTACTGAACACCAAACTGCTGATGTCTTCACCAAGGCTCTCTCTCGTCCTCGACATCAGTTCTTAATTGACAAATTGATGCTTCTCAATCGCCCAGTATCAATTTGAGGGGGGATGTTAGTAGAATTAATAGCTAGTCAAGGGAGCAGAAATGGTAGATTCCAAGGCTGATTTGGTGCGCAGAAATGACAGATTACAAAGCTGATTTGATATGCAGAAATGACAGATTTTAAGACTGATTTGGCGAGCCAAAGGGACCATTTAAGCGGGAGTTTTAAATTTGAATTTTGAAATTCAAATTGGCCAACTAAGGGCGCATCAAGGGAGAGTTGTTAGGCAAAAATCAGTCTATCATTGCCATAAGTGTAGAGTATATTGTATATATGCATAGAATTGATAGACATTTATTCTTACTTATATAATCATGTGTATCTTGTGTAATGACTGATTTTTAGCCTTGTAATTAGTCCGATAACTTTTATATAAAGTGAGCAACCCTCACAAGAAGGGATTGAGAACAAAACCTAAATTTGACATTCTCCAACTATCATATGCTCCCCATCTTCCCCCCTCTCTCTTCTTTCCCTATGTATTCTTTATTCTCTTTCTCTTTCTTCTCTTTTAATTTCTCTCTAGATTTGCAAGCTCTTCAAAGAGTAAAGAACAATAAGATTATTTTTCCCCACATCCTTTATTCTCACCTCTCCCTCTAATCTTTATCTCTCTCCCTTAAGTTTCATATAAGACACAAACCCAAGTCAAAATGTGACAAAAAGTTTAGATAGAGGTTATAGATTCATAGAATTCCTTATTATATATATTATAATTTAATTTATCAATAAATCATATGAGATGTGATTGGCTTGTTAAATTCTTCTTTTTATAAGATGTGATAAAATTGAGCCATCCTATCTTTTTTTCAATGAATGGCACATTTCAAAAATTAGTCGTGCATCAATGTTAATCATTAGATTATGCTAAATCATGCAATTATAAATGCATTGGATATTCATGGTGTGATTCTTTAATCAACTTTAGATGATTTGTTTTTATTCACTAATTAATGCTACAATTAAAATCAGCCTTATCAACCATACATGCTAATCTCATTGGGATTCACTAAAATAAATAATAGTATATAAGGAAACTATTAATGTTATATATCTTTTATGATAAGATAATCAAATAATATATATAAAGAAGTAAATGGTGTCATTAATCTCATCAAGATTTTCTCCTATTCTAAAGAAAATAAATAATTTCATATCAGAAAACAAATAATGACATAAAAGGATATGAATATTAGTATATTTTTGTTATATCATACTAATTGTGCCATGATTGTATAATGATATATATATATATAGGAAATAAATGATGTTGTTGATTCTATTGAGATTTACTTCTATTTTGAAGCAAATAAATAATATCATATATAAAAAAATAGAACCTAATTCCGTCTCATGAATGAAAAAATAAGTAATTTATATAAATTAAAATATTTCCAAGACATCAATTTTTTTGTTCTTGCACTCATCAAGGTTCTAAAGATTATGTTAGAGGTTGAAAATAATAAAAAATTAAAAAAATATGGGTGGACAATATTGAACAATTAATGGATAAAAAAAATCAACCTAATCAAGTACCAATATAACATAGACTCATAAAATACATTTTAGATGCAAAGTGATAAGACTGAGATTAAAGTGTATGATATTTAATATAAGCAAGCGGGTTACATAGGCCTAAAGTTAGCTGAAACCATACTTGATAAGGATCCATTATGCTTCAAATATGGGTTAAGCTTGGATTCCAAACCTAGACAATCACAAATAGAGGCTTTGAATTTAAGAATACAATCTCGGCAATATATCAGAGATAAATAATTTAAAAACATAATTAAACCTGGTATTAGCTAATTAATAAGCTGAGATACTTCAGATTTTGCACAATCTTCTATCTCATATTTAGATATAAACAATATACTTATATCTTTCTTTTATAATAATAATAATATTGTTTTAAATTTTTTAAATATTTTTATTCTTTTTTATTAAATGAATGACATATTATATGTGATTTGTACACTTTTGACTAAATATATCTTATCTTAATTTTTTTGTACAAATTAATGTAGATCATGGATTTTCATACTAAGAGATAAAGCAACATTTCTTATGAAATTTTGGAGTAGTTATACTTGTGGTTAATTATCATTGGTATATTCTTATTTAGTGGGTTTTAGTTTAATTAGGAAGAGTTATATTAGTGAAATTGACAAAGTGCATGGATGCTGATGTTCTTATTATGTTTAGTGCATAAATATATTGTCTTGTCCATCGTAACATAAATATTACTACATCTTAGTGCATGTGAGCTATTAGGTCTTTATGAGGTGCTTGCATATATAATTCAGTAAGCCTTTTGTTGGCCCAATGGCAACCCAAGAGGGGGGTGAATTGGGTTCTTTAAAAAATTTAACAAACATAAAAACCAATTTCACTAAGTTAAGGTGCACAAGTGAAGTGATGCAGTAAAATAGTAAACACAATATAAAGAGAAAGAGAGTAATGAGCACGACAAACACAAGAAGATTTATAGTGGTTCGATGTATCCCACACCTACGTCCACTCCCAAGCAACTCTTGGGTCCACACTATAATCACCCTAATTACAGCTGAGTTGTTTTTCAAGATCACAACTCGAACTTTGTTTTACACTGGTCACAACGAACCCAGCTGGTTTTCATGGGTTCACCAGCACAAACCCAACCGTAAGCTACACTTAGCTTACCCTGAGGTTAACAACCTCAACTTATTTAATCCACTGATTGAATTAGAACACAAACTATTCAAATATAAGTTTACAATGATTTAAAGCTCCTCAAATGAGCAAATATGCAATGTAAATAAAACAAGATTAGAAAAACCTATTTTTTGAAGCAATTTGAGGTTGAGCTTTTCTTCTTTTCCCCTTCTCCTCTGAATCAACTAAACAGATTTGAACTTTGATTCTTGACGGAAGCTTGTTGAAGAGAAGTTGAAGATTTAGGGCTCAAGCTCTTCTCCTTCAAATCGGTGAAATCCTTCGGATTTAATCTTGGAACTCCTTTGGATTTCTCTTCTATTGATGGCCTTGAGCACAGAGATTTTCCTCTTTGATTTTCTTCTTTTTCTTTCTCTCTATTTTTTATTTTCTTTCTTTTTGTTCTATTCTCTATTTTTTAAACGGATGACGCCCTTTTATAATCCTCCATAATCCAAGATTAGGTGAAATATAGCCGTTACAAAGTACTTGTATTGCTTCCTCACGCAAAGAAATAGATTCGTTTGGGGTTAGGTGAAGAAAAGTTACCGTTGGAATCCATTCTGACAGATTTGAAATTTCGTTTCTGATAGGTTGGAGTCGGCTCCAAATTTTCATGTGTCGGCTCCAAGTTGGGTTTCCAAAAATAGTAACAAAACATCCATTGGGGAGTTGGCTCCGAAAAACTGTGGTGTCGGCTCGATACATTCTGGAGTCGGCTCTAATTTCTAAGGGTGTCGACTCTAACGATGTCTCAAAAATACACTCTCTGTTCTCAGGTTAGAGTCGGCTCTAAAATTTTTAGTGTTGGCTCTGAAACTTCAGGTGTCGGCTCTGAAACTCTAGGTGTCGGCTCTAAAAACTGACGCAGAAAGCACTTCTCTATGTTTCATGTTAGAGTCGGCTCTAGGATTTCATGTATCGACTCCGAACCGTGCCAAAACTATTGAACTGTTCTGATACATCCTGGGGTTGGCTCCAGATACAGTGGGTGTCGGCTCAATTTCTGAACTTAAATATTTTTATTAAAAAACTGATTCAAACTTAATTTTGTATATCATTCGAATAACTTAACCTTTCTAAGTTCCTGAAATACTTGTTAATTTCATTAGTAACACAAGAAATATACTCATGGCTTTTGTTAATCATCAAAATCAATAGGTAGGTCAACACCTTTTAAGCCTTTCATTGTGATAGCCTTTAAGGACCCTATTAGCCTCTCTAGAGTTATTTGTCTTAGTGCATAAATATATTGTCTTGTCCATCGTAACATAAATATTACTACGTCTTAGTGCATGTGAGCTATAAGTCTTTATGAGGTGCTAGCATATATAATTCAGTAAGCCTTTTAAGCCTTTCATTGTGATAGCCTACCCTATTAGCCTCTCTAGAGTTACTTGTCTTAGTGCATAAATATATTGCCTTGTCCATCATAACATAAATATTACTATGTCTTAGTTCATGTGAACTATTAGGTCTTTATGAGGTGCTAGCATATATAATTCAGTAAGCCTTTTAAGCCTTTCATTGTGATAGCCTTTAAGGACCCTATTAGCCTCTCTAGAGTTACTTGGATTGAATATATAAAAGCTCGATCCATGCCCAAAGTTCCCAATACAATGCGAATTTTTCTTTCTTTCTTCTACCATGTTCTTTCGAGAGTTGTTTTCCTCTCTCTCAAACCCTTCTTTTGATTTTTTTTACTTTTCTTTATTAAACAACTAAAAGAGTTCTTATGGTTAGACCTTCATGTAATTATGCTTGTGTTAAGCGGCTTTCAATAAAACTACGTTTCGTTGTTATCTTAAGAATAGCTTTGCAAGATTTTAACATAAGGGATGAGTTCTAATTCCTTGTATATTATATTATATAATTTTGAGATCATTTTATTTTTATTTTATTTTTATTTTTATTTTATGGAATTACTAGCTAGTATATTTTGTAATTTTAGATTTTTTTTTGCTTGTACACCTTTATAAATGATTTCTTTAGATTCTATAGCCTTATAACTATTTAAAATTATGCACAAGCTTACCCTCCACTCTTGTATTCTATATATATATTTTTAATCTACATCCATGTATATTTACTATTTACATGTATATATATAGTTTTTGCAGGTACTATTATTGACTTAAAGATATACATGTACATAGCACGTGAGGTGTACATGAAAAGAACTTTATTTTAAAGTAGTCTTCGTTGTTGATGACTTATCATGTGCTCTCTACTTGGCGCAGTAGGATCTTCGCATTGCCCCATTTATGCCGGGTTCGAACGGGTCTCCAGTTTCTCATATTCTTTTTACGGATGACTATCTTGCTGGGCCAGGCCAGTGTCCATAATGTGACTACTATGCTTCTATTGTTTAGGACTACTATCAGGCCTCGGGGCAGAAGGTCAACTTTTTCAAATCTATGGTATGCTTCAGTCCGAAAACTCCCAATGTAATGAGGGAAGCCATCCTTCATTCTTTCAGAATTTCCAATCAGGTGACTGACTTATGTATCTGGGGATTCCTATCATCGGTAGATGGCCACGCTGCATGATTTCAGTGCGCTAGAGCATCTGGTCCGTGAGCGCATCAATGGCTAGCAGGTAACTGGGTTTTAATGTCCCTTCCTCTTCATCTTCTATCTAACACTGCCATCCCGATTACTTGCCTAAGAAGGATTGAGAGATACTTTCGAAACTTTTCTCTTGGCCTTGATGCAGGATGGTCACGGTATTCATCTACTGTCATGGATACTGTCTGCATGCCGATATCTGAAGGTTGCCTTGGTATCTATCTTTGATTACGAGAAAGAGGCTATGCTTGCTAGGCATGCTTTGAGGTTTATTCTTGATCTGCATTGCTTCTGGAGCTCTATCATGCATGCTAGAATGACGAGTGGACTATTGCTACGGATTTCCAGTCCTTCCATGGTTATTCTTTTTTCTAAAAGGAGGTTTGCAGGCACTCATTGGTTCTCTTGGATAACATCACGTGGATGATTAGAGATGGTTCATCGATGGATGTTGTCCAAAACACGTGGATTATGGAGCTCCCTCTCTCATGTTGGCCTACTTTCATCAGTATAGATTTTTCAGTAGTATGAGTCTCTGATATGATTTCTCAGGATCTTTTTGCATATGCCAACGATATTCCTGTTTTTTGGTGAGGAGCTTGCTCGTCGGATTCTATCTATTTCGCTTGAAGCAGGCCATGTGATGATGCCAGATTATGAAAGAGATTATGTCTCTCCAGGGCACCGATCAGGGATCTAATGAAGATCTTTAAACCTCAACCTCAGTATACGAGGAAAGTAGCGTGGATTTGGAAGCTTTCCATCCATCCAAGGATACAGCTCTTTATATGAAAGCTTGAGTGGGAATGTCTTCCTATTTGCTCCCTGCTCTTAGGTAGGGTCTGTCTATTCAGGCTATCTGTCCATTCTATGATTAGGAGAAGGACTATTGATCATGCCATCTTCGTTTGCCATAGAGCGAGACACATCTGGCATATAGTGGGATACCAGCCTAGGGAGAGGGATACATTCTCTTGGTGAACCTCTTTTCTGCGAGATATCATGAGGGATAACTAGCAGCAGGGCATCATTTTAGGTGCCACTGCCTACCAGATTTGGCTATCTCGGAATCAGCTCCTATTCACTGAAGATACAGTCACCCCTGAAAGGATTGCTCAAAAGCCTTATCTTTGGTGGCGAAATACACACTCCATCGTACTGCTCGCGATTTTGATAGCTTAGCCACTGGGGCTCTCTTGCTGCTGCGGCAGCGAATCGATGGACGATTTATATCTCTTGGGAGCCCCCCAGGGTTTGTCAAAATCAATTTCGATGGAAGTGTGCAGGGCAGATTAGCGGGCTCTGCTTTTATTATTCGAGGAGCCGATGGAGCTTTGCTGGCGGCAGGAGGATTTGGGCTCCTTGACTCCTCGGTTCCTATGGTAGAGCTTCATATAGCGTGGGCTAGCATTTCCTATCCCACCAAGCTTCTTCATGCTTAGTCTTTCTATTGAGGGAACTCGTTGACTGTTATTCGCTGAATTTGGCGGGACAGCTTTGGTCATTCTTCAACCAATCCTCTGCTCCGAAATGTCTAGTCTTTTTTGTGGGACATCCACAGTTTTCAGATCAGGCATGTTTATAGGAGGCCAACTCGGCGGCCTTTATGGTCCACTACTCTGATTTTTGGTTATAGCGATAGGATGACCCCTGTCCTATTGTTTTTAAACAAATTCTATGTGTTGATGTATCTTGATTGATTTGCACTAAAATGATGTGATCACCCTCTATCAAAAAAAAAAAAAAAAAAAAAGTTGTCTCCACTAGTCGTAATAGTGATGGGCACATCGACCCTGCTGAAGGTAGCAGGGGCGCTGGTTTTGTGAGGGTGGTTCCCGCTCAACGCAACTTTTGGTCAGGTATGGACCGTCCGTGAATATCGGTAGCTATTCTTTCTTCTAGGAGTCACCAACCTCATAGTTGAAAGGAATCACCAACCTCATAGTTGAGACGAGGTGGGCTTATCCCTAGTGCTATAATAATATGCTTCATGTTATAATAAAGCTATTTTATGGAGTCTGAGCTTTGGCACCATGGTTAGATTGCTTCGCATGTCTGACAATTATCAGATCGGAATCTCATGCAGTAAGGTGCGTATGATGCAACGTACGTAAGATGAAGTATGTCATGCTAATATCACGCTTTCCCTTGATGAATCAAAGACAGCATGATCGCAATTCGTGCAGCAAGAGAACCCTTAATATTGCTTAATTAGATACAATCCAAACTCAAAAGCCGGGGACAAAATGAAGACTTTATTGGCTGAGATACGGACTAACAGCAAAAAGGCTGCCATACAGTCCTAATGGCTCGTTAAAGGCTTGTAAGCTTCTTCTCCATCACGCCTTAGGCTGAAGATAACCCCAACGATGGCAACTAAAACTCCACAGGCGAAAACGTATGCCCAAGTATTCTTCGGCAACTCAAGCCGCCCTGAATCCACACAAAAATTTAAGTAGCGTAATTTCAATGAGTCTCTGCCCCATCCTTCACTGCTGAACTTCTCTACTCCAGAAATTATATATGAACATAATAATACATCAGAAATAATTTAGGAAGATGTCTTACATGAGATTGGAGAGCCAAGGGTTGGCAGAGCCTTGTGTTGTGGCTGTGGTTCAGCTACTAAGAAATAGAAGAGCCCCATAACTCCAGTATGGAATTGACTGCTGCTGTAATTGGATTCTACCGTCAGAACCTCTCCGTCTGCAACCCTGGCAGCGCCTTTCCCGGGATAGCAGGTGGACATCCCTACAAGGTAATCCTTCTCGTTCCCTGCTTCCTTCCCTTGTCCATAAATTGGAAGGGAATTGCATAAGAGTCGCCCGTCCTAATTCATTTCGCGACGAGATCGAACACACCAGTATAAAAAAGAACGATCAACAATTCAGCAAGCAGAAACTAATGGATGAAATATCAAACAGAACAAAATTTCGCATGTACAAGTTATAAAAAACTGGACAACTTGAATCCTTTTTATCATGTCTATCTGTTCAAACCTTTTCAATCCTCAAATCTCCAGGAGCTTCGTCCAATAAAACATGTTATCATTAACAACAATGCCCTAACATAAAGCATATACTAAAGTAATATATAATAATACATCATGAGCTGCCTCAAGAATATATATGCATTACCTGACCAAAGAGAGCTGCGCCTGTTCCACCGTAATGCTGGTGGGCGACCCCATAGACGATGTCCCCTCCTCGAGGAAGAACCAATCGTGTCCTTCTAACGTCAGCACACGAGCCCTTCGCTTTTGCTTGGGCACTGCATTCCTGGATGTCGTATTCCACCTGCACAAATCCAAACCTCATCAGTATCTCAACAATCTACCAGACGATCGAACACAGAGATATCGTCTCCATAAAAAGTTAATAAAAGTCATGAGATTGCAAACGATAGTTCTCTACGCCATGTAGTTTTTCCCCTCGAATACTACTAATGATCGATGTGCATGCATATATACCAGGCAAGTTGAGGTGACAACCCCCTTGGGTTCATGGGGACCGTCGAAACCAGCGACGTCGAAGATATAGATCGTGACAGGAACGAGGCTCTCGTGCCATTCCTCCCATGTCACCACGTACTTCATGTAGTACTTCCGAGTAATTAGACCGCTGTAGCCTTCCTTGAGTCGACAGCGCTTCTTATCATGGCAACAGAAGAGACCTCCCACGTAGTCCTTGGGGAAAGGCCGGCCATCCCCGTCGACGGTCGAGTTGTAGAGATGGCACCTGCATTCCAAGCACCCCACAACGTCATCCGTGCCTCGTAGGTCGATGGCATGGACGTTGAACATCCACACGTCCTCGAACCCTTCTGGAACGTGTCTAGGATTCCCAATCTCTATGCCGTAGGGGTCGGGGACCCAGGTGACGGTCCCACGGTTCTCCGAGCCAAGGCCAAAGTACTGGTTCAGCGTACCTTTGCAAACCCCACCGTTCCTTTCCATGATGAGATTTGGAGTGTTGTGCTCCCTGTAGTCCACCTCCCCAGGAGTTACGGCTCCCTTTCTACCGAAGTATCTCATGACAAGCCAGTGATGAAGATATGTCTCGGATAGAGGGACTGGGTTCAAATTCTCGTCCACTACTTCAGCATTGAAGCTCTTCAGAGCGATGTGGCCTTTCGGGAATGGGACATTGATGAAGAATTTGTTCGCCACCTCGCCTGGTTTTAGATAGAATGGAGGGGTGTAGAAGGCCGCAGTTTTCAGCGAGCGCTCACCCGAGGCATGCAGAACTACAGCCGGCAAGAGAGTAACGAAGGACAGCAGCCACAGCCGAGTGCAAAACATTCTGACTGAAACTAATTAAGAGAGAGTATATCAGCAAAAGCTAACAGAGAGATTAGTTAAGATTAGGCCATAAGTAACCAATATTATGCGTTGTATTCATATTATATTAATACACAATGAAAGCGCGCAGAGAGAGAGAGAGAGAGACCCATCCTTCTAAGGTGGTCAAGTGATGCAGTAATTTTATATTTTCAAGAATTTGAATTGATGCTATTAAAGCAAATTAAACATAATAATCTGTCATTGCTAATAATCTAATTATATTAGTACAAGTTAAATGCCATGTAATTATATTGGAGAACATATTCTTCTAGATAGGTTGCAGAGTTTGACAAAATGTTATTGGGAATTCGAAATTTATATTCCTCAACAAAAAAAAAAAAAAAAGAAAGAAAAGAGAATCCGAAATTTGTTCTCTCACAATTTTTTATAATTCTATTTGATAAGAAGATTGAATTTTTTTTTTTTTGGTTTTTCTGTTGGGGGGTAAAATCGTCATTGCATTGATATCCGTGCAAGACGGCTAAGGCTGACCCCCTCCTTTCGGTTTCTTCCGGGCTTCCCTAGCTCGGCCTCCTCCGGGCTTCCCTAGCTCGGCCTCTTCCGGGCTTCCCTAGCTCGGCCTCTTCCGGGCTTTCGTAGCTCGGCCTCCTCCGGGCTTCCCTAGCTCGGCCTCCTCCGGGCTTCCCTAGCTCGGCCTCTTCCGGGCCTCCGTGGTTCGGCTCCCTCCGGGCTTCCCTAGCTCGGCCTCTTCCGGGCCTCCGTGGTTCGGCTCCTTCCGGGCCTCCGTGGTTCGGCTCCTCCGGGCTTCCCTGGCTCGGCCTCCTCCGGGCTTCCCTAGCTCGGTCTCTTCCGGGCTTCCCTAGCTCGGCCTCCTCCGGGCTTCCCTAGCTCGGCCTCTTCCGGGCTTCCCTAGCTCGGCCTCCTCCGGGCTTTCGTAGCTCGGCCTCCTCCGGGCTTCCCTAGCTCGGCCTCTCCGGGCTTCCGTAGCTCGGCTTCTTCCGGGCTTCCTTAGCTCGGCCTATTCCGGGCCTCCGCAGCTCGGCTTCTTCCGGGCTCCCATAGCCCGCTGCTACCTAGCGATCCACGCCCCGACGTCCACCTCCGCGGAACCTGGCGCGGGAGAACTCAAGTCTACCCAAGCAGCGCCCTGAGCAGGGGATCATATTAAGACGTGGCCTAAGACCTATTATAACCGCCCCGGGTCTACTCACCCAGATCCCAAGACATCGAGGGGCTCTCCCAGTCGTCGATCCCTTAACGGACAAGGCGTGGATTCTAACGGCCCCACAACGGCCTGATTCTGTCTACCCCCGTATCTTAACAACCTCAGTACCTTCCGAAGACGCTCAAGTTCCCAGGTGACAGTCTATAAATACTAGTTTGGCAGATTACCTCAGGTACGCAACCCTTGGCACACCA
>UESW01002772.1:144864-162274 GCA_900491605.1 Calamus simplicifolius | reverse complement strand
ATTTACACACACACACACACACGCACACACACACACAAAAGTGAAAGAGAGAGGTTACGCAACACCTAATTTATTAGTTAACAAAAAAAGGTAAGTGAATACCATAGTGAAAAGCCAAAAAACAAGTTGTACTAGGAAAATGATATCATCACAGTCATCTCATAATTGGGTCCAAAAATTAGTTTCTCTCAAGAATTTCCAACATATAGCCATGTTCAATTGATCCTAAGCAAACCTCCATGCAAAAAGAATTTTTTTTCTTTCTCCACTTCACACAGAGAGAGGTCATAATCGTGGCTTTAGCTAAAATGCTTTGCTCATTCATGAGACAAGACCACTCTATTCTAGGAAAAGTGCAATTTGGGAATAGGTGATTAGTCATTTCCAAACCACTCCCACGTTGTTCTAACAGAAAAAAACTTGAGCCGAGCTCTTGTGCAACAAAACCAAATGATGCAAGAGCAAAGCTATCTTTACTTTCACCATTTAACTAACATAGGCACAATAGCAAGGACAAATGATGAAATTATCTCCAAAATTCTAGACAAAATGGAATTATCTCCAATCAAAAGATCATATAAAACACAGAAGACGATGAGAGATTTTCAATCAAGTTTACTAATCCAACAAATATGGAAGATGAGGAGAGGATCATGATAGACCAAGATCCAAACAGATTGAATTCTACCTTTATTCATTCCTTTCTTAGTTTTGCTAAACTTTCCACTCATAGATGACAAGATGAGACTATTAGAGTTGATTAATGATGTAAGTTTTGATCATAGATGAACTTCAAAATAAATTAAACCCTGTTAGAGTTGATCTCCCATGTGAGGCATAAATCTAGTGTGAGATCAGCACCTCATGTGATTTTTAGGCCTTTGAAGCAATTCTGGTATATCTTTTCTAATTCTTTATGTAATGTGTTCACTGTTTTCATTTATAACCTCTGAATTGCAATATGTCCTCTGGTCACCCTTTCCAATTTCCAAGAGGGCTTTCTGTCATTTTTGACCCAAGAATCTAATCATTGAAGCAATATTGTCATCTGCTCAAGTCCTAAAAGCTGATTCCTACTTTATTTTTTCTGAAAATTAATTTAGACCATAGAACAGAGTGAAAACTTTAATTTGAGCCTAAATTCCAAAAATCTAGAATATCCCCTTCTCCTAGGGCCTATCTCACACCAGGCCTGCAATCAGTTGTTTGAAAAATCTGAGAGCTCTGTGCCCATGGTGAAGAGTTCGAAGGCTAGGGGAAAAGCTCATAAAGTTTGACTCGCTAAGCAAGGGTAACTTACATAAAGAAAAAGAGCAGAAAGGCTTTTTTCCCCAAAGGAATTAGAAAACTGCATTAACATGAGGCAAAATCATAAGCTCAAAACAGCTTATCTAGGCATTCAGGGTCAAAGATAGAATGCTCAGAAAAATTAAGAAGAATGGCAAGGACAAGAGGACAAAAGATAAGAGAAGAGGTTTCACATGCTGCCCTTTAAGAGCTCCAAGAAAAAAATTGGCCGCTCAACAAGGGAAGACCACTCATAGCCTCTTAAGATCACCGGTCTTCTGAAAGGGAAGGGTGATGTAGTATAACTCATTTTCTAGTGGATGTAACAAGCTGCCTTGAGGCTTAACCAATGTCCATTAGTGGTGAAGCATGTCACATTCCAAAATCATGTCATAATGCATTGAAGGGATGCAACTGAGGGATTTTTCTAAGATTTAATCCTTCTTGTCAATTTTATTTTTTTTTCTTTTTATATCTGGTTATTTTTAATTTTTACTAGGTCATTTAAAATCAAAGGCTGAGATCAAAATATCTCAGATTTTATTTTGACCGTTTGATAAGCCAAGTTAGTACAAGGGTACAGTTCATACTAATGCCATGCTACCATAACCATGAACAGTAACCACATATTATGCAGGTATTTCAGGGAGCCTAATAGTCTTGCAAGGATTTTTCTATTTCTCTAGATATCGAAGTTATGTAATTGGAGCTTCCATGCAGAACATGAATGCAATTACAAGGTTTTTCTTTTCTTCTATGGTGAAAAGAGCTGTAAAAAAATGCAGGAGGCTGGCATCCCTAAATGTGATTCCCAAGTCAACAGAGAGACCATTATCATCTTTTGTCCTTTTCTTAGTTCCCTTCAGGATGACTAGTTTTTGTTTTGTTTCTATGTTTGTTTCACATCTAAGCCATTTTTCCCTAATTTATTCATATAGTGATCCTTTATTGCTTCTTTTTTATATAACAGGGTATCATCCAGTCATGTTTTCTTTCCTAGTGATCTTTTTTTGTGGTCTTTTCCCGTTAGTCTCCTGCCTTATAAATATAGTGTTTAAAAGGCAGCTGCAATATTGAAGCAGCCAAGAGATCACATGGTAAACATGTGGTATGTGGACTGTATATACACATGAATTTGTGGTCAGCACTTTTTAACTATATAGAAATAATAAAATAGATTAAATACAACAAAACAACAATAGCAATAATAATATTTTTTGGATAAATAGTATCAATGTTAATAACAATAACTAGCAGCAGTGCTCACTACTTGGTACTTAATATTAATAGCAATTGTAACCATCAATTCAAACATGCTCCATTGACACAAATCTTTGTAAGAGTAGGCCAAATATTTGGCCCCATAATTCTAGGCAGGCCGTATAAGGTGGTCTAGCACACGAGGCTCCTACTGTTGTAGGGTCTAGACTCTAGAGATGCTCAGATATATGCAATCTAACCCCCACATGAGGAGAGGTTGTTTCTATGTTTCGAACATGTAACACCCAAGTCATAATGGAAAATATTACCTTCGCACTAAGGTCCAACTACTAAATACTAATTGCACCGTATATATGGCCACATAGTGCTGAATGGACATGCTTTTCAGTCTATATATTGTATGACTGTAACCATGTGTCACAATAGCATAGATGTAATGTGGTGCAGTCAAGGGACTGCTTATGTATATGTGGTCTCATGCATGTCATTTTTAAAACACTGGTTAACAAAATACCATGTTCTTACCAGAAATTCCACCCCACATCTGATTTTTGTTATTCAATCACATAAACCCTTAAAAACTTGATTTAGGCCCTAGAACCTTAAACCATGACCACATAATAGTCAATCATTACCTATATTCTTCAAGAATGTCAACTATCTAAGATGGTTATATTGGAAACTCAGATCTAATCCAAAAATTCAAGACATTGTTATAAAAGCCTAGCATCTTAAAGCCTCATCAACCTCGACTCTTCCTTTCCCCCAAGCTGTCCTAACATAGATCCCAACACTTCTTCTTTACATCTTTGGAATTGGAAAACCACTTCCATATCATATTAGAAGGAAAATTACTTGCACTAGTTTAGGATTGATGTTAACAAGTTTTGGGCAGTTGCTACTTGAAGGATTGATCAGGCCAAAACAAGACAATAGAACAAGCCATGTTTCTATTTTGACAACTTTATAGCAGTTCCTGCTACAGATGTTCTGTCCTAAGTAACCAGAGGGCATCAACAGCACAACAAAACTTCAAGCAGATAAAAGTCTTCTTTGTAGCTGTTAATGGGCCTGGATTAGAGACAGATTATCATAATACTAGGTTTGGCTTATTCAAAATTTTAATTTTGCTCAGATATGGCAGGTCCATTAATAGCTCAAATTTCAAGGGAGAGAGGAAGTCTTCAGCTGAACTAGATCTTTTGGTGACTAGTTACTATAGACCGCCTTGTCTTTGATCTAATGCTAAAAAAGAATAGTCAGAGAAAACCCAGTGCAAACCTGGAAATCTGATAAACCGAGGTTTCAAATCTGCCAGCATGGAGACAAGCTCTGTCCGAAAACCATGTCCCTGTAATATTAGACAACCACTAAATAAATGATTGCAAACCAAACATAAGAAATGCCTAAAGATTCCCTGTTCTGCAACAGGAACATTTTCTATGCTTCTTGAAAAGAACAGACTTGTTAGGATAAAATCAAATATTAGACCATAGATGTTGGCACAAAAACCTTTATTGACCCAGGAGATGATGGTTGAAGATTCTTCATAACTGATGCTCAAAATATAACAATATAAAGTACATTTATATCCATGCAATTAGGAAGCATGAAAAAGAAAGAAAGAAAGAAAGAAAGAAAGAAACCAGGGAATTTTCAAATAAATAGCAGAATTATACATATGAGATCCAAAGAGGAATCCCCAAGTTGTAAAAATCCGGCAAGCCTCACCAGTTTCCCATCCAAAATACAGCAATAAAAATTTCGATTTTGCACAAGAGTTGCCCATATTAAATCAATATATAGCCTTTTTTATGATGTTTGATGCAAATATTGACACATAAAGTCAACTTCCTTCTTCATCAAGCTGGTGCTTAAATTTAAGAGGACCCATCGCACCTTCAGCCACAAACTGATTGAATCCAACAATAATGGATTAGTGGTGTTAAGCAAGGTTTTAAATCTTGTAAGATGAGATCATTCTGATTTTTTAATGGAATAGGATGTGCCATCATCTCAACACTTGGAATGGGGATGTTTCAAAATGCCCGAATTGAGATGTCGGGATGATGGTCGGACAATCCTATACCGATATTTGGGACGGCAACCCATCCCAATGTCCCACGAGACATCTCTTTGGGATTTGAAACCATGATGCCAAAAGTTCATGAGAAGTGGATAAACCCATCATACCTGAGCGTGAATCTAATGGTATTCCCAACTTTTTAGGATAAAGGTGTGTGAGAAATAATCACACCAATCTTTAAGGGAAAATAGAATGAAATAAAATCCAGTCTAAAATTAGCATTTTACAATGCAAAGAGCATCCCTTATATTCAAGGCCCTGCAGATGGAACAGCACTAGGCAAATACTAATCTGCTCGCTGAAACAGAATGAGCTACTTGAGAAAAACTTGGTGAATGCATTTTCATGTGATTGTGCCTCACAATGTGTTTGATGGCGCCGATATATTGACTGTAGCAGGTTAGCAATACTTGTTATGAAATTGTATGCCACCTAGTACACTGAAGTCTGAATCAATCATGAGGGGAAGTCAGTGTACATAGAAGTAACATCCACTCATGATATTGGAATCAAGAAGACACATATTTCTTTACCTGGTGCATGGACAATGATCATTATGCCAATTGATCATCCCAATGATAAAATTGATGAAAGTGATGTTCCAGTTGCCCCAGTAGAAAATACTTGAACATATAGCTTAATTTCATTATATAGTTGCAAATAAGTTATTATTTTGATTCTTATATTTTACTCCAACATAATATGAAATATTAGTCAAACAACACATTATTCGGTTACAAACAATATATTCTCTGCGTGGTCTTTCTCAAATCCACTACAATCTTTCAACCAGCAAGCATGCATCCATCCATTCACCCATGCATGCATACAGAACCATAAACTTTCCATGCCACCAGTATCCTTGTCAGTACAAATATCACTGCACAACAATGGCTTTCCATAAATTAATTCCTAAATTTATCTAGAAATCTTTTGAATTTGACCCTAATGTCAGCAGCTATTATCATCTATTAAGCACCACAAAGCTAAGTTCTTGTATGAATTAATCTCCATATGTTCGTCGAACCAGATTATCAGACAGCTCTCTTAGACAACTGTGAAACCTGATAAGGAGTTTCCATATACAAGAATCTTAGAATAAAAAATGTTCACACTTCTACATGCAAATGCATCATCAAATCATGGCCAATACAATGTTTCAAATATCATTTTCAATGTCTCACATATTGTCATTTTCCTATATTAAAAAGAAAATAAGATTTCACTCAATTCTCTCACATTGTTTTTTTAAAAAAGAAAATACATCTCATATTGGCATGTGGTACCAGCACCAGACCAGAACCTTAAAATATAACTTCGGACCACCATAACATGCTGATATAGAATTTCGTCTGCTCTTGCAATTGACATCATAGCAAGAAAGGCATGTATAAAATTACTAAGCAAACATCTTGTTATATCAATGCCATCCAAAATATCAACAAGTAGAAAGAAAACATGTTAATACATATTGGCAAAAAAAAATTACCATGTATGTGTCTAGAGGCATAACGGAAACTTGATCCAACCAAATAACACCTTCCTTCGTAGTTGTTAATTGAAGTCTTGAATTAACATTTGTTTCAGTGGACTCCAATAGAAGCTCAAACTTGGTCCAGCTCAATACATCCAAGGTATCAGCTCTAAAAAAAGTACAATTATGTAAAGGAACACATGAAATGGAAAAATTGTATCATCCACCAGAAATATTTCAAATTGTTTAGAACACAAAAAAGACTCACATAATGGATGCAGAAGCCAGGCTTTGCAATCCATCTGAGCTTGTTAGTGAAACTGATAGATTCATCGAATCCAATGACCTAACATGCAGGACTACTTTATAGGTCTTGCCTTGTTCAATATTCTGGGATTCCATAGACATAAAAGAAATAATGATAACTGAGAATAAAACAAGCAATTACCAAGGATAATGGTCAACTAAAACATATGCTCAAACAGAATATCAACAAAGAGCTGTATCCAGAGTAGTTTAAAAGTGTACTATAATGGTTAGCATAGAAATCTCCAACTAGTTTAGGACTAAGGCTTTATTGTTGTTTGTTGTTTGTTTGCAATAGTTAGCGTGGGAATATTTCAATCATGCAGAAGAATTGCAAACACGAAATTCTATGATAAAGAACAAAGACAACTATCAAGAAAATCATGTATCATAATAAGCAACAAATTCAGTAATTTACATGATCATAACTAGAAGCTCATACCATGCCCCAGTAACCAGGGTTGTATACACCAACACCTCCTGTTGGACAGATATTAGATCCTCCATCATCACAAAGTACTTCCATTCGAAGTGCAACCTTATTACGGTCAAAACAAGATGTCCAATCGTTGATACACTTATGTGCGATTCATTCCCAATTATGGACCATGGATCAATGTTTGAAGGAGTGTTAGGGCCTCCGGCTTCAAAACCTGAATTTAAATTACATAAGTGTTCTAAATGTAATGGATATGCACATAAAGGACCAAACAAACTCTCAGCAACATTCTACTAATCATGCTACGAGACTTCCTTTTAGGTATAAAGGGACTCTAGTCAGAAAAAAGGAATGTTTAAAACTCGGGATACAACTTTCCATATCCTCAAAGAAAACAGGATCATCATATCATGAAAAGCAATAACTAGCAAACTACTGTTTAAAAAGTTTCCATTCATTCCTGCATGTTGTCACATCTAATATCATGTGAAGAACTATCACCTATTCAGTATCAAGTTGTAGCCATACAAAATGACCCTGCATCCTTTTGTGATTATCCTCCACAGTAGAGATACTGGTTTTCTCAGAAGGCTGCAAGTGAACAAATTATTTCCATGGGTGGCAAAAATCAATCCAACCCAGAAACCTGACTGACCTGTTTGGGTCAGCTATGGGTCAAATGTTTTCAGTGTGTGCTTGGTATGGGTCAATTTTTGACACAATGTTAGTGGATTGGGCATGATCAGAGCTTTGACCCAACTCAGGCCATGAAGTAGAATTCTAATTGGGTCAGGACAATTTAGGTTGGGTTGAGTTGTGACTCTAGTGCTATAAATGGCTGGCCTCCTTCAACACTAGTTCTTTAATTTATCATAGAAATGTTGGTGCAGATTGTGGCTACCTAATTAATAAGACTGAGTCTAGAGTTATACTCTATGTCCTTAAGACAATTTCGTCCTGCAACGGTGCTTATGGTCTGTATGACGATTGTCTCCCATGATACAATAGTCTTCTTTTGATGAAAGCAGCACTACAATTCACCAAAAATATCAAACCAAGAATGCTTCTCTCTTTTTAATGCACTATAGCTACAATTCTCTCCATGCAAATGCCTAAGAAAGAAAAGGAATACGAATTGGATTGATTGGACTCGATTAGAGAATGGAATGAAATGCAAGTCTAGGGTCCTATTTATTAGGTTTTAGATATACTCGATTAGGAAGCAATCCTATGGTTTAATTTGAATTTGAACTAATTGATCTTTGATCAAAGGTAGCCTTTGAATTTACATCGATGATATTCTGTGATAAGATGATATCAGCCGATCATATAACCCGAGCCTCGTAACCCGATACGTCGTTTCACCATCGTGTCGTTTAATCAGGTTATCAGATTTGGTGGTTGCATCGTGCTTTGATACATCGTTTCAAGATCGGAACGAAGACTTATCACAACGACCTGATTGGAGGAACGATGCCTTATCTCCAACGTTCACGATGCGCACGTACGAAGTGCAAAGTGCACCTACAAAGCGCCCTTTGCGCCCTTCGCACACGCGCGTGTGCATGCGCGATGCGTAGCATCGCCCTCAAGCTTTCCACTTATGGTGAGCTTAAGGAACTTAAGATTCAAGGAACTTAAGGTTCAAGGAACTCAAGCTTTTCACTTATGGTGAGCTTAAGAAACTTAAGATATGTCTGGTAGCTTCAGTATCAATGTACCACTCATTAGCTTTATCAACCATGTTTGCTTCAAACACAACAGCGGACAGCATCATCTCAGATACTTCTTGGGATAGGGTTTCAGTAATGTTGACCTCTTTCTTTTCTTTATCCTTGAAATGACAGTCCTTGGATTTGTGTTCTTGCTTTCCACAGACAAAGCACTTTCCTTTGAACTTATATTTCTTTGGATTGCCCTTCTTCTGTTTAAAGCCTTCGTCTGAAAACTTATGTTTTTCTTCCTTTCTATGAGGTTGGCCTTTGGCTCAACATGTTGTCCTCCTGTCTTCTTCTCTTGGCTCTTATTGTCTTTCTCGATCCTCAGACGGACAACTAGATCTTCAAGTTCCATTTACTTCCGCTTATACTTCAGATAGTTCTTAAGTCCTTTCATAATGGTGGTAGCTTCTCTATGATGACAGCTACCTGGAATAACTTAGTGAGAGACATTCTCTCTGCATGTATCTCATGCAGAATGATCTGAAGCTCTTGAACTTGCTCCATAACAGTTTTATGGTTGACCATTTTGTAGTCTAAGAACCTTCCAACCATAAACTTCTTATGTCCAACATCCTCTGTCTTATACTTTTTGTCTAGAGATGCCCATAACTCCTTGGCAGTAGCAATACTGCTGTACACATTGTACAGGATATTAACCAGACCATTTAGGATGTAGTTTTTGCAAAGAAAGTCTGAATGCTTCCATGCTTCCACTGCAACAATCACTTGCTTGTCGGTCTCTTCTTTTTTCAGGACTGGTGGATCTTCATTCAGTACTCTGACCAAATTCAAAGTTATGAGGTAGAACAGCATCTTCTCCGGTCTCTCGGCTTGAACGGATGTCGTCATTGTAGCCATCTGCAGCAGCACTTCCGTGATAGCAAGAAATTGTCTTAAGATTGTTGGTGCAGATTGTGGCTACCTAATTGATAAAACTGAGTCTAGAGTTATACTCTATGTCCTTAAGACAATTTTGTCCCATAACGGTGCTTATAGTTTATATGATAATTGTCTCTCAGGATACAACAGTCTTCTTTTGATGAAAGCAGCACTACAATTCACCAAAAATATCGAACCAAAAATGCTTCTCTCTTTTTAATGCACTATAGCTATACTTCCCTAAGGAGAGTGTAAATGCCTAAGAAAGGAAAGGAAACGAATTGGATTGATTGGACTCAATTTGGAATGGAATGAAATGCAAGGGTCTAGGGTCCTATTTATAGGTTTTAGGTGCCCTTTGGAAGCAACCCTACGGTTTAATTTGAATTTGAATTAATTGATAGAATTTGATAAAAGGTAGTCTTTGATACACTGATTCATTCTGTGATAAGATGATCAGCCGATCATATAACCCTGATCCTCATCCCGATATGTCATTTCACCATCGTGATTTGATGACCAGGTTATCAGATAGGTGGTTGCACGGCTTTGATACGTTGTTTCAAGATCGGAACGAAGAGTCTTTTCATCAACGACTGCGATCAATCCAAGCCATGATCAGCCGATCAACATAGCTATTTCCCATCACATCGGTCCATCGTTTGATCTCAGCCCCTCATCTTAATCCGATCAGTCTCCACCATCGGATCCTCATGATTAAGAAAAAATTTAAAAGCCCCTTAAGCAATGCGCACGTACGAAGTGTAAAGTGCGCCTATAAAGCGCCATTCGCACAAGCGCGCACGCGTGCGTAGGGGTGATGCATAGAATCACCCTCAAGCTCTCCACTTATGGTGAGCCTAAGGAACTAAAGTTTCAAGGAAGAGGTTTCCATATAAGTGAACTTCCTTTCTTAATTTTTCCGATATGGGACTAAATGTTCTCACAATTTCTCATTCATCCAAAAAAGGAGGTAATGGATTTTCAAGGCCCATTTAGGTATTCCAGGTCTATTTTGGCCCATTACCCAACAAGAAATAGTTTAATAAGAGTCATAAGATAGTTATACATGTTAAGTTGGATCCTTTAAGGATGAAGACTTGCAAATTAGACTATGTTACAAGTCAACAAACTCAAATTGGATCAATTGGTTTGACCCTTTTGTTATGGGTCAGGGTTCCATATATTGCTGTCCTAACTTGATCCAACCAAAATGAAACTTGACCCAATCCATTGCCACCCACTCATCCTTGTCTTTTTCAAAGCTATATCTAGGTTCCACACAATCATTGTTCTCTTTTATCCAAGTTTCACCAAAAATCCATCTTGAAATCCCCTACAATTGTCTACATTTTTTAGGTTCAGTACTAAACCCAACAGAAAGACGCACTTGTACCCAGCACCAAGGAAATAAGTATTTTCAAAGGGTATTTGGGTCATGGCAGAATGGGATACCATTCCAACAAGAAAAAGGGAGAGGAACAGGAGTGGACCACCAGTTATCACTTGAAAAACTAGGACATCCTGACTGTCCTGGAAGTCCAGGATGATTGGTGCAGACTGAAATGCGTTTTTTCAAAATCTTTCCTTGTTGATTCATGTTGCTGATTGTGTTGGTCCATCCTGATTGAACCGTCCCATCCTGATACCATACCTTCCCACGAGCAAATTGAGATGAGGCCCAGGACCAAGATTTAAAACCTTGTTTTTCAGTTTTCCCTCCCTTGATAACCTACGGCTTGGATGTGAAAGAAGAACATGATAGGATTTTAACAGTTCATTCGATGTCACCACCTTTTCTAAGAACACTGTAGTCACCTGAATTACATTTTACTCATTATTTACTGCATGAGTACAAATAAGAAGCTATGTAGCATTGAGTTTTCACTTTTCTTTTCTTTTACTAAACTTCAAATTTAGCAACAATGAGAATATCAACTACAACAACATTGATGGTGATACAGAGCTAACCAAACTGTTAGAAACATAGTAATTTGGCATCATTGATGAGAGGAGTCCAGCTTACCTCTATTACTTACAAGCTCTGCCCATAATCCACCTGCTCCAGCATGGTTGATCTCCTATAGATGGAATTACAAGTAAATATCCAATAATTACACTCTGACCTAAACTTCGACAATGAGAAAAGTGAAAATGATCAAAATTAGAACTCCTTTGAAGTGGTGACTATCTGAAAACAATCCCCACTTAGACAAAATTAAAAGACCAGAAAAGTTTATATCATTATGATATATTGTTGATAGAAAAGAACCATCAATTTAACTCAAATGCAGATGAGTAATTAAATGTAACAACCAAACTAACTGATATAACTTGAAGTGCAAAATTATGAGCATTTTTCATAAACTCAGATTTTGGTTATCATGAAAAGGTAGCAAAAAAAGAATTCCTTAGATTAGTCTTGGTTATGGATATGAATTTTTTGCAGAAAATGTCACATTGATTAATATTGAAGGAGCTAATGAAACATTTTTATAAAGAGGAGATGATAAGGAAGGACAAATTAACCATTCAAAAATAAATCTGTATTCACAAAAGTGATCTGCTTTGGTCACAATTGAATAACAACAAATGAGTTGAAGCAAAGCGACCAATCGAGCATACTTCACATGTCAGCAGCATGCTATCTATTTGGTAACTTTTACGCCACCTTCAATCAAAAAGGCCAAACTCTAAGAAGTATTGGAAATCAATTATACCATTTCCAAATTTTTTTTAGAATTTATTGTTTCATGATGTTTCTGAAATATGCAACGATGAAAGCACATAATTCACCTCAAAAAAGATACCAAACATGTTTGCAGGCATTTTCTGTCCCAATTCTGGTGAAGCATCTACAAGCAGAAGCGCCGTCTTGTTTGCATCAAGCCCAAAAGCAAAATTTTGGCACGAAGCACATAACAGGAGCAGGACATGAAACAGAGCACTGAAATAAGCCGCTCGAAGACCCATTGCCAATCCCACAAACTATTAACGCAACCTTTGTAAACTTGCACAAATTCAGAGATGAAGAACAATCAATTGAAGGAATTCGATCCATAATAACCTAAAGTCACCTCGATTAACATGAATAAATCTAGCTCTCTGAAAAAAAAAAATTCAATAATGATGCCCTATTAGATAAAAACGACTGGAATGTTTTATTTATGCTAAATGTGTTTCCAGCCAGGAGTCATTCTCATTGCAGTACTACACTTACCATGCTTTTCATCAAAATTTAATCTGCAACTTGGTGCAACAATTACTAGCCAGAAACATATCCTTAACTGTTTTCGAATCTCGTGTAAAATGTAATTTCGCACCCAGTTTAGATAACAAAACCAAGATCACTAAAATCAAATACCGAAAGAACCTTCTAAATAATAGGCAAAAGAAAAACCATCCGACAAGAAAAGAATCTGTGTTTTTTCGCATTAGGGTATCATACGATCAATCTATCATCCGAATTGCTGCAAGAAACCAGATAGAAGGTCAAATGAACCTAAAAGTTAAGTACAGAGCAGAAAGCAAAAAGCCCATCTATAGAAAAGCACAGAAAAACACGAAAAAATTACCAAGTTGCAAATAAATTTTACGTCTAGAAGGTCAAACTCTTACCAACTTTGATAATTGGTCGAGATCACCAGTGCCCGAACACGAATTATATAGGGTTTGTGGAGACCATCAACGGAGGTTCTTAGAGGAGGTGGAGACGAAGATGGCTACTGCTGTTAAGGAGTTGCTGTCAAACCGATCGCCGAGATTTCGTCCGTCCGATCGGCATCCGACGGCTTCCGATCAAGCTCCGGCACGCCGACTCCCCACTCTCCGTTTCGTTGCTTGCAAGCCTTGATTGGCCTAGCCTTTACTCCGTCGCCCTCCATGCACTACGCCTTTTTGCCGGAGGATCAAGACCGTTCAATCGACGAGATCATTGAATGGAGGGTCGAATGGCGGAAAATATATATTTATGGTCTTGGCTTGTTCCAGCGGTCATTAAGGTGAGTAATGATTATAAGACAAGAATTAAGGCGTTTATTCTATTGGGATGTCTCCATCTCCCACTGAGATAGATACACGTCGACCGAGATAAGGTCGGAACCCGGGATGACGACCACGGGTGGATTGGCTGCAACGTATGGTACGAAAGATCAGAATCTTTCGTTTCTCTATTGCCACGTGCACGTACACTATATGAAAGAACTTGCTCTTTTGCCATGTTTAAGTTTGTAACGATCGGTTGCAGCATATACGTGTTGAAGTTGGGATTTTATTTTAAGAAATCCCATGTTTTGCTGCACAGCTGATTTCCTTTGCTTTTTTTTTTTTTTTTTTTTTGGCAGATTCCCTAGGCTTAAGACGTAACAAGAGGTGATCAGTGCATAGACCCCGACGCCTTGTGTGGAAATTTTAATCCCTTCCGCATCTTGTGGGATTCTTTGTATGGAAGGGTTTGCTATCATACTTATTTTTACTAGTAGATGCAATCATATCCCTTAATTTTATAAAGATGTTTGAGTAAATTTTATATAAGCAAATTGTCACTCTACCAACCCATTATAGTTGAATATTTCTTATTATTTGTTATAAATGATGTTTTAATGACATTGGGATATGTAACAGACGTAAAAATCATTAGGTTTCTCATCAATAAGTACTAAATTGCGTTGCCAACTCTCTCCCCTCCTCCCGAATCCACTCGTCGTTGGGCGAACGTTTGAACTTTCCTTTCCCCTCGCTCTCTCACCCTCTTCCTCCATCATTCTCCTTTTTTTTCTCTTCTCCTGACTATCCCTAGGAATATCCTTTGACTATCCCATTGATCCTTTTTTTACTCTTATTTGAAGGGATAACCAGCTATTCCTACATTTTATAGGGAATAAATTGAGGGGATATCCCTTGGTTAACCATGGTTAACCATGGATTATTCATTTGATTAACTTTATTCCCAGCTATCCTATGACATATCCAAGAAATATCCACTCTTATCCCCTATTTTAAATACTACCTAAGGGTATCTATAATGAATAGGGTTGTGGACTCGATCCCTGATTGATTAGCTAGCCCTAATCTATGCCTGTCACCCGTTATTCTTTATGATTAACACACCAATCGATTAATTAACACCGAACCCAACGAAAAACATAAAAAAAAAACTGACATTATGATGAAAAAATTATAGCACAAACAAGGCATGGTGCTTGCATGGTGTCTATCGAGATGTTATGAGAAGAGCGATGTGATTGAGGAAATACCAAGATCCCCATCCATCTTCACAAACATTAAGATAATTACACCTAAGGGCTTCTCCTTTGAGACTTTTCCCTGTGTTAGGACTTCTCCATCGATGCTTCTTAGCCCATCACCACCAATGATGATGCAACATCAAAGAACCTCGGCCTATTGAAATCCTAGCCTTCATTTTCTCCTCTTTCCTCCTCTTTATGGTGATAGTTGCCACAACCTCGCTGAAGGCAAGTAGCCATAGTGTCAAAAAGTCTGCCCTGTTGGCTGTGTATGTCTGGCAGATGGTGGCTACCTACTTGAATCAGACTGAGGCTAGAGTTATACTCTATGTCCTTAAGACAATTTCGTCCCGCAATGGTGCTCACGGTCAGTATGACGATTGTCTCCCAGGATACAACAGTCTCCTTTTGATGAAAGCAGCACTACAATTCACCAAAATAATCGAACCAAGAATGCAACTCTCTTTTCAATGCACTATTGCTATACTATCCTTAGGAAAGTATGCAAATGCCTAAGAGAGAAGAAAACAAGAATTGATTCAAATTGAACTCAATTCGGAATGGCTTGGGATGGATGAAATGCTTAGGTCTAGGGTCCTATTTATAGGTTTTTAGATGCCCTTTGGAAGCAACCTTATGCCTCTTGGAAGCAACCTTATGCCCCTTGGAAGCAACCTTACGAATTAAATTAATTCGAATTCTTTTGATCAAAGGATGTTTGATAAGCCCATTCACTTCGTGATTTTCAGATCATGTTATCAGATAAGCCTTTTCAGGCTGTGATCTGAAGATCTGAAGATCAGATAAGCCCTTTCATAATTGTGATCTGATGATCACGTTATCAGATAAGTCTTTTCACAATTGTGATCTGATAATCACGTTATCAGATAAGTCTTTTGACATGACTTATCTACAACCGTTTGATTGAAGGGACGCCTTATCATCAACGGTTCGATTGACTTATCATTTGATCGAAGGGACACCTTATCAACGGTCCTGATGGTCAACCGTTGACCGGTCAAACGTTGACTGGTCAACCTTGACCAATTGACTGGTCAACCTTTCAACGGTCAAATCATCAACGGTCATGATCAATCCTGATCAGCGATCACCAATGGTTGTGATCAATCCAAGTCATCGTTTGATCTCAGCCCCTCATCTCAATCCTGATCAGTTTCTACCGTCTGATCTTCATCATCAAAAAATTAAAGCCCCTCAAGCTCCTCGCGACGATGCGTACAAGTGCAAAGTGCGCCTACAAAGCGCCCATTGCGCCCTTCGCACACGCGCGCGCGTGCGCGCGTGCGCGTGCGCGTGCGCGTGCGCGAGGGTGATGCTTCGCATCACCCTCAAGCTCTCCTTCTATGGTGAGCCGAAGGAACACAAGCTTAAGGAGAGGTTTCCATATAAGTGAACCTTCCTTCCTTGTTCTTTTCGATGTGGGACTAAATGTCCCCGCAATTTCTCATTCACATACATAAGGGGTTAATGGGCTTTCAAGGCCCATTAGGGTTTTCATGACCTATTTTGGCCCATTACCCAACAATCCCCCACATGAATGGAAATTGGACTTCAGATCAAAGATTAGCAAAGATTGGCAAGGCAAACCCCCACATAAAAGGATTTTAATGCAAATGAATATGCAGACACACTAAAGAGAGTATAATGGGATGAAGTTGTATCGGGATAGGTAGCTTGTGGCTTTGAACCTTCCTTAGTGAGTTGTTATCGAGTTTACTTGCTAAAAGGTGAACGCGATGTCTTGAACCTTTCAGCGTTTTGTGTAAACTAAGACAATAACAATCACGCAACTTCTTCCCGAGCATTCTTTGGTTCTCATGGTTGTGTTCATTTTGGCCCCGAACAACTCCTGGTCTCATGAGTGCTTCAGAGAATTAAACCTTAAAATTCTCATAGAATTGGCCCAGTTCACACTCACATAGGTGATTCTTATTAAGAGTATCCTGCTATACCCCACATGATGTTCATGTCATAAGAATCATTAAAAGCAATGCTTATCCTAGTACCTTTAGCAGGTAGCACCAATTATCATAGGAATGAGTAGGATTGTACATCCTTAGTGCTATCAAGTCTCTTCATAATTTAGTTGTCCCTTTTGAACCTAGATCTTGGGATCTCCAGTCAGCTAGGTTGGGTATCCACTATGAAGATTTTTCAGTTATAGGTTTTAAACCCATTCCCCTCGATAAACAGTTTACTTGATCTCTTGGTAACCCCTTTGTTAATGGATCCGCTAGGTTTTTCTTTGACTGAACATAGTCAATAGAAATTACACCAATTTCAAGTAACTGCTTAATGGTATTATGTCTGCGACGTATATGTCTAGACTTACCATTATATATCTTATTCTGTGCTCTGCATATTGCCGATTGACTATCACAATGTATGCATATTGCAGACACAGGCTTTGGCCAACATGGAATATCTTCTAAAAGGTTTCGAAGCCATTCTGCTTCTTCAGCTGCCTTTTCTAAGGCAATAAACTCAGATTCCTAGTGGATCGAGCTATACATGTTTGCTTAGAAGATTTCCATGACACAGCACCTCCTCCTAAGGTGAATACATATCCACTTGTGGATTTTGTATCTTCTGTGTTAGATATCCAATTTGCATCACTGTATCCTTCTAATACAGCTGGATATCTTGAATAATGTAATCCATAACTTAGGGTATATCGCAGATATCTTAATACCCTTATTAGAGCTGTCCAATGATTTGGACCTGGATTAC
>UESW01002772.1:72497-143697 GCA_900491605.1 Calamus simplicifolius | reverse complement strand
TGAATGAAGATCCGCCTGTCCTGAAGGAAGGGGAGACCGACAAGCAAGTCATTGCTGCGGTAGAGGCATGGAAGCACTCAGACTTCCTTTGCAAGAATTATATACTCAATGGTCTGGACAATACCCTGTACAATGTGTACAGTAGTATTGCTACTGCCAAGGAGTTATGGGCATCCCTAGATAAAAAGTACAAAATAGAGGATGCTGGACACAAGAAATTTGTGGTTGGAAGGTTCCTAGACTACAAAATGGTCGACCACAAAACAGTTATGGAGCAAGTCCAAGAGCTCCAGATCATCCTGCATGAGATACATGCAGAGAGAATGTCTCTTAGCGAGTCATTTCAGGTAGCAGCTATCATAGAGAAGCTACCACCATTATGGAAGGACTTCAAGAACTACCTGAAGCACAAGCGGAAGGAGATGGGACTTGAAGACCTAATTGTCCGCCTAAGGATCGAGGAGGACAATAAGAGCCAAGAAAAGAAGGCAGGAGGACAACCTGCTGAGCCAAGGGCCAACCTCATAGAAGGGAAGAAGAAACGCAAGTTTCCAGGCGAAGGTTTTAAACAGAAGAAGGGCAACCCGAAGAAATATAAATTCAAGGGAAAGTGCTTTGTTTGTGGTAAGCAAGGACACAAATCCAAGGACTGCCGTTTCAAGGATAAAGAAAAGAAAGAGGTCAACATGACTGAATCCCTATCCAAAGAGATATCCGAGATGATGCTGTCAGCAGTTGTATTTGAAGCAAACATGGTTGACAAAGCAAATGAGTGGTACATAGACACTGGAGCTACCAGACATGTCTGCTCTGATAAGAGTATGTTCTCATCATATACTCCTATCAATGGCAGAAATCTGTTCATGGGTAACTCCGCGACATCCAAGATAGAAGGAATTGGCCGCATTGTTATGAAAATGACATCTGGCAAGGAGCTTCTACTGAATGATGTGCTACATGTCCCTGACATCCGGAAGAATCTCATATCAGGCTCCCTCCTAAGCAAACATGGCTTTAGGATGGTTTTTGAGTCTGATAAATTTGTACTCACAAAGGGGGGTATATTTATAGGAAGGGGTTACTTGAATAATGGTTTATTCAAGGTCAATGTAATGACTGTACACAGAAACCTTGAAATGAATAAAGCATCTTCTTCTGCTTATATGGTTGACTCTTCTTGTCTATGGCATGATAGATTAGGACATGTAAATTTTAATTCATTACGAAAATTAATGAAATTAGAATTATTACCTAATCATGAAATCGATCCACATTACAAGTGTGAAGTGTGTGTTGAAGCTAAGTTAGCAAAAACACCATTTCCATCAGTTGAAAGAAATACTGAACCTCTTGACTTAATTCACAGTGATCTATGTGATTTAAAGTCAATTCAAACTAGAGGAGGTAAAAAGTATTTTATAACATTTATAGATGATTCAACAAGATACTGCTATGTGTATCTACTAAAGTCTAAGGATGAGGCTTTAGAAGTGTTTAAATGTTATAAGAATGAAGTTGAAAATCAACTTGGAAAAAGGATTAAGGCCATAAGGAGTGATAGAGGTGGTGAATACGATGCACCTTTTGACAAATTCTGTCAAGAGCATGGCATTATTCATCAAACTACTGCTCCTTACTCACCTCAATCTAATGGAATTGCGGAACGTAAAAACCGCACATTAAAAGAAATGATGAATGCTATGTTAATAAATTCTGGTACACCGCAGAATTTATGGGGAGAAGCAATTCTCTCAGCAAATCATATTCTTAACAAGATACCTCTTAAGAAGAAGGATGTTACACCATATGAGTTATGGAAAGGAAAGAAGCCTTCCTACAATTACTTAAGAGTGTGGGGGTGTCTAGCTAAAGTAGCTATTCCGGACCCCAAAAAGGTCAAAATAGGACCTAAAACTGTTGATTGTATATTTATCGGCTATGCACATAATAGTAGTGCATATCGCTTTCTAGTATAAATCAGATATAACTGATATACAGAAAATACAATCATGGAATCAAGGAATGCAACATTCTTTGAAGATATATTTCCAAGCAAAAGGAAATTAGAAATAAGTTCAAATAAAAGAACTTATGATAATACTGCTAGTAGTAGTCATCAGGATGAATATCCTGAAGATGAACCTAGACGCAGTAAGAGACCAAGAATAGCAAAGTCTTTTGGTCCTGATTATGTAACTTATATGTTACAAGATGAACCTCAGACATTCAAAGAGGCAATGTCTAATCCAGAAGCACCCTTTTGGAAAGAAGCTGTCAATAATGAAATTGAGTCCATCATGCATAATCATACCTGGGAGTTGGTAGACCTACCATCTGGTATGAAACCTTTAGGGTGCAAGTGGATATTTAAGAAAAAGCTAAAAGCTGATGGATCAATTGACAAGTATAAAGCCAGATTAGTGGCTAAGGGCTTCAAACAGAAAGAAGGTATAGACTTCTTTGATACCTATTCACCAGTAAGTAGAATAACATCTATAAGAATGTTAATCGCTTTTGCAGCCATTAACAATCTTGAAATTCATCAAATGGATGTTAAAACTGCTTTTCTGAATGGTGAATTAGATGAGGAAATATACATGGAACAACCTGAGGGATTTATTGTTCCAGGGCAAGAAAAGAAGGTGTGTAGACTTGTTAAATCCTTATATGGATTAAAGCAAGCACCTAAGCAATGGCATATAAAATTTGATAATGTAATGTTATCAAATGGATTCAAAATAAATGAATGCGACAAATGCATATATGCCAAATCCCTATCTGAAGGGTATGTGATAATCTGCTTATATGTAGATGACCTGTTAATCATTGGTAGTAATACTGAAATGATTAAACAGACTAAGAAAATGTTGATCAAACATTTTGATATGAAAAATATGGGTGTTGCAGATGTTATACTAGGGATTCGAATCACTAGAACATCTGAGGAAATAATATTATCTCAATCTCATTATATTGAGAAAATATTAAATAAGTATAAAAAGTATGATACTAGCCCGGTGAAAACACCTGTAGATGTTAATCTACATTTGGCTAAGTATACTGGAGAACCCATATCTCAATTGGAATACTCACGTATAATTGGCAGTTTAATGTATGTCATGAATTGTACTCGTCCTGACATAGCATATGCTGTCAATAAGTTGAGTAGATTTACAAGTAATCCAGGTCCAAATCATTGGACAGCTCTAATAAGGGTATTAAGATATCTGCGATATACCCTAAGTTATGGATTACATTATTCAAGATATCCAGCTGTATTAGAAGGATACAGTGATGCTAATTGGATATCTAACACAGAAGATACAAAATCCACAAGTGGATATGTATTCACCTTAGGAGGAGGTGCTGTGTCATGGAAATCTTCTAAGCAAACATGTATAGCTCGATCCACTATGGAATCTGAGTTTATTGCCTTAGAAAAGGCAGCTGAAGAAGCAGAATGGCTTCGAAACCTTTTAGAAGAAATTCCATGTTGGCCAAAGCCTGTGTCTGCAATATGCATACATTGTGATAGTCAATCGGCAATATGCAGAGCACAGAATAAGATATATAATGGTAAGTCTAGACATATACGTCGCAGACATAATACCATTAAGCAGTTACTTGAAATTGGTGTAATTTCTATTGACTATGTTCAGTCAAAGAAAAACCTAGCGGATCCATTAACAAAGGGGTTACCAAGAGATCAAGTAAACTGTTTATCGAGGGGAATGGGTTTAAAACCTATAACTGAAAAATCTTCATAGTGGATACCCAACCTAGCTGACTGGAGATCCCAAGATCTAGGTTCAAAAGGGACAACTAAATTATGAAGAGACTTGATAGCACTAAGGATGTACAATCCTACTCATTCCTATGATAATTGGTGCTACCTGCTAAAGGTACTAGGATAAGCATTGCTTTTAATGATTCTTATGACATGAACATCATGTGGGGTATAGCAGGATACTCTTAATAAGAATCACCTATGTGAGTGTGAACTGGGCCAATTCTATGAGAATTTTAAGGTTTAATTCTCTGAAGCACTCATGAGACCAGGAGTTGTTCGGGGCCAAAATGAACACAACCATGAGAACCACAAGAATGCTCGGGAAGAAGTTGCGTGATTGTTATTGTCTTAGTTTACACAAAACGCTGAAAGGTTCAAGACATCGCGTTCACCTTTTAGCAAGTAAACTCGATAACAACTCACTAAGGAAGGTTCAAAGCCACAAGCTACCTATCCCGATACAACTTCATCCCATTATACTCTCTTTAGTGTGTCTGCATATTCATTTGCATTAAAATCCTTTTATGTGGGGGTTTGCCTTGCCAATCTTTGCTAATCTTTGATCTGAGTCCAATTTCCATTCATGTGGGGGATTGTTGGGTAATGGGCCAAAATAGGTCATGAAAACCCTAATGGGCCTTGAAAGCCCATTAACCCCTTATGTATGTGAATGAGAAATTGCGGGGACATTTAGTCCCACATCGAAAAGAACAAGGAAGGAAGGTTCACTTATATGGAAACCTCCTCCTTAAGCTTGTGTTCCTTCGGCTCACCATAGAAGGAGAGCTTGAGGGTGATGCGAAGCATCACCCTCGCGCACGCGCACGCGCACGCGCACGCGCACGCGCACGCGCACGCGCACGCGCGTGTGCGAAGGGCGCAATGGGCGCTTTGTAGGCGCACTTTGCACTTGTACGCATCGTCGCGAGGAGCTTGAGGGGCTTTAATCTTTTTGATGATGAAGATCAGACGGTAGAAACTGATCAGGATTGAGATGAGGGCTGAGATCAAACGATGACTTGGATTGATCACAACCATTGGTGATCGCTGATCAGGATTGATCATGACCGTTGATGATTTGACCGTTGAAAGGTTGACCAGTCAATTGGTCAAGGTTGACCAGTCAACGTTTGACCGGTCAACGGTTGACCATCAGGACCGTTGATAAGGTGTCCCTTCGATCAAATGATAAGTCAATCGAACCGTTGATGATAAGGCGTCCCTTCAATCAAACGGTTGTAGATAAGTCATGTCAAAAGACTTATCTGATAACGTGATTATCAGATCACAATTGTGAAAAGACTTATCTGATAACGTGATCATCAGATCACAATTATGAAAGGGCTTATCTGATCTTCAGATCTTCAGATCACAGCCTGAAAAGGCTTATCTGATAACATGATCTGAAAATCACGAAGTGAATGGGCTTATCAAACATCCTTTGATCAAAAGAATTCGAATTAATTTAATTCGTAAGGTTGCTTCCAAGGGGCATAAGGTTGCTTCCAAGAGGCATAAGGTTGCTTCCAAAGGGCATCTAAAAACCTATAAATAGGACCCTAGACCTAAGCATTTCATTGATCCCAAGCCATTCCGAATTGAGTTCAATTTGAATCAATTCTTGTTTTCTTCTCTCTTAGGCATTTGCATACTTTCCTAAGGATAGTATAGCAATAGTGCATTGAAAAGAGAGTTGCATTCTTGGTTCGATTATTTTGGTGAATTGTAGTGCTGCTTTCATCAAAAGGAGACTGTTGTATCCTGGGAGACAATCGTCATACTAACCGTGAGCACCATTGCGGGACGAAATTGTCTTAAGGACATAGAGTATAACTCTAGCCTCAGTCTGATTCAAGTAGGTAGCCACCATCTGCCACACTATCTAGTTGAAGATCTCCATCTATAATCCTATCAGCCTCCTTTACCAGTAGTCAACCACTCCTGAATCTGAACTTTGTTCCTCTCTCGACATCTCCTATGATGTGAGATCCTACATCATCTCTCTCAACATCTCAATCAGAGTGATGATTTGCTACTCCCTTCTCGTATTAAGGGTTTGTTCCTTTGAAGCTATTTTGATCCTTAGTTAAGACCATACGTTGACCCTATTAACAACAACATGCACCTAGGCCATCACCTTTATTAACATTGTCATCACCTTTACATCATAGGTGATCCAAGCTCCACCACTTTCATTGTCTTTAGTAACTAAGAATTGTTCGATTCATTGAGCCCAAAGGGATTCGAATAAGTGATGGTTAAAATTATGATCTAAAACAATTTTCATTGAGTTTTATCACAATTAGTTTAAAGGTCATCTGAATTAAACACCAGATTAATTGACGATCCAACTGGTTTAACTAGCCAATCTGATATGATTCTTAAAACATTGATAATCTCCATTAATAGGACATCAATCAATGAGTAATTACCATTGGTAGGGTATTAACTAACATATAACTGGCATATAACTCTTGCTTGTAGTATATTGGACATAGTCAATAAGCATTTAAAATCCATCTTCAACCTCAGCCTTTGCCATAGAGAAGTAGGATATAGGTTAAGAACCTGCCACTAAACAGGGTTCAAGTTGATAGCAAAAAATCAAAGGAGAGAAAAAAAAAAATCAAGGAAACAAATAAAAACAGCAGGGCCTATGCATTTTCTTGGGTGTCGGTAAGCAACGGCCACCTACATAGGCTCATTACGGGTGCAACAGCTGACCAAGCTCAACATGCTATGGTAACACTGATAGGAAAAGAGGAGATAATGGCTGCTCAAAATGGAGAAAGCATTTTTTTCATGGCCTAAATATAGGAAAAGAGTGAGTTTATGATGCGTTCGTATATTCTATAGAGTGTACCTCTATCTTTTTTTTTTTTTGGTACAGTAAAGGGGAAGGAGGGCTAAGTTGATCCGTAGCTAGGTCCTATGCGGTCCCGTTCCCCCCGTCAGGGAATGTTCCATGCACGACGCTGAATTTTCGCAGCTGTTCCCCGCCCGAAGGCGAGTTGGTCATGATGTGGAGAAGGCCCTGACCATCAGGCCACCGCCTGAGCGGTTAGAGTGTACCTCTATCGAAATATAAGGTTTACTAAAAGTCAATCATATGATAACAATAGTAATAAAATTTTTTACTGATTAAAACTAAACAAACATTCAATTACATTTGCTATATTAGAGATAACTTATTCTTTCGTTCTCTAAACTTTACCTAATCTTGGTTGGAAATTGTGTCCTAAAACCAATCAATTAACATGTAGATGATTAAGCAAGTTGTAAATGTATATGAATTATAAATTAATAAAATTTGACAGTTTACATCTTCCTGAAATAAATTCTTTTGTCATGGAGTCCTTAGAACCATAATCTATTCAATAAAGAGAGGGTTTATTGAGTGGTTCTTAAAATAGTCGCGACCAAATGATATATAGTTATAGGACAACTATGTATCAAGTAAAGGTCGTTGGTTGTCCTTTTTACCAAGGAGTGTGTGACACTGGTATGACATGCAGGTAAAGTGTATGACATTTCATTGAACGTGACTAATCTGCATAACACTCTTCTGTCAAGAAGTGTTCGCAAAGAGATATGGATATAAGTGTCCCTCTGACCAGAGATCATCATGGTAGCTTGCAAGCAACCTACTGTACTTTGGTGCCGGATTACCTGGATTTCTAATCCAATGACACAAGGTTTCTGGGTGCAGTAAAGTACTTGTGGAGCAGTGAGTGGATCAAGATGGGATTGACCCCTCCAAATAGTTTGGAATAAATGTCTCACTGTGTTTCAATTTAGCAAAACCTTGGCCAGGGTAGTCCCTGTGAGGAGTCACAGGACTTATGAAGATTGAGACACTTTATAGATGAACTGATTAAGGGTTGGCAGTTAAAACCTAAGTCGTCCTGAGCATTGAGGGTCAAAGGGATGAATTATATGGTAACCGTATGCCAGAGGTTCTTGATTGTTGCTCTGCAACCTTCGACCTATTCGGACGTCGAATGTCATTGCTAGATGGTGACTTCGATTAGTATTGGAAGTGTTTCAGTGCTACCGGCTTAGTGTTCGAACCTATGGGATCACACGCCATAGGGGATTCTATTTGACTAGATGATTGAGAAACTAAATGTTAGTAAATTAATTGAAGGATTAAATTGGCAATACGATTGCTGGCTAGCTCAATTTGATTGAGCTATGAATATCTTGGTCAAATCAAAAAGGATTTGGTTTGGACTTAAATTTAGGTAAGCCTAATGTTAACATCCTTGCCGTTTAAATTTGAATTATGAATTTGAATTTTAAACTAATTTTAATTTCAAGTTTAAAGATTGAATTTTGAATTCAAAATTTTAAGTATGAATTTAAAATGGATGTTAATGACCTCTCCCTAATTGCCCCTCATTCCTTAATTTCTAACATTTTTGGTTTTTAACTGAAAAAGAAGATGAAGAGTTTCTTCCTTAACTCCTTTTTGGTTTTTAATTGAAAAATAAAACGACAGGGAGATGAGAAGTTTTTAGGGTAAAAGGGATTCTGGCTATAAAACCTGGGGGTAAGATGTTTCCTGGTGACATACATCCTTTTGACAATTCTATGAGCACCTTAGTGTTAAAGGAAAAAAATCTCATCGTCGAAGCCTAGGAGAGGAGCTAGCACTCTGAAGAGGCTGATTAGGACCAGAGCCCCGGTGTGGATTACCTGTACAAGCCATACACCTTTGTGTAGCTTTGTGAGTGATTAAGCATCAAAGGTAAAAGATTCAATATTTACTGGTGACTTAGATGAGATCTAAGGCACTATGCAACATACATAGATATAATCTATGTTATTGTTTTATTATTATTATATAGGTTTGATCTATGATGTATTAGATCTTTTATACTTATATATATTGATCCTATTGTAGGCTGATATTGGATTAGATCCAATATCTTATTGCTTCCGTTGCATGTTTATTTTACAAAATATCAAAATATGTTTATATTATTTATGTTGCCTACAAAAGCTTTTCTAACAATGGTATCAGAGCCTGGTTAGTGTTCTTAGTTTCTATCATGCTCTACTTTGGCATGGTCCAATGAGAAAGGCTACTGGTAGTGCCCTGGATCATCGTGCCCAACGAGCGTCTGGTGGGGATATCAAGGATGCACCAATGAGGGAGGCTACTGGTAGTACCTCGGTGCGTGATGCCCAACTACTCATGATTCAAAGAGTGCAATAGGTTGCTGAGAGCACTTGAAGGCTATTTTGGTAGGAAGCTAAGTACTTGGATTGGGTAAATTCACAAGGCCATCCGGTCATAGGAGAGAAGTAGGGTTTAAAGACCTTTTCTTTTTCATTCAATGGGATCTCCTATGGCGTGTAGGGATGCCACCTGTGTCATGACTCATGAAGAAGAAAAATGAAAAGAATATAGATTAACATGTTTTTTTTTTTGGTTGATATGATCATAGATTATTTTAATTTTTTGTAAAATCTATTTTACATGTTAAATTAAAATTATTTCAATTTAAGAGTTTTATTGACTTTAATTGAGATCTTAAATGATAAAGATATCTAGAAATATGATTTGAAGATCTTAAGTCATTTGTATAAGTTTTAAGGGTCATGGGTTAGCTTGAGTTGGATCCTTAATTGGGTTAGACCTAAGTTTAGATTAATTGGACTAAAAAGAGAATTTAAATCTAATCAACAGTTGAGTTAGGTTACATTCTTTTTTAGATCTATCTAATTAGTTAGATTGATTAGTTCATAAATCTAAATGGACTTGTTTTGTTGCTCAGTGGTAATCCAAGTCTTTAAACTAATTCAATCAAATCTGATGAACCCATCCCATGGTCTCACCTACCTGTAAGATATGGTCGATCAGAATTGATTGGATAACTCCATGATTCAAGTTAGCTCATATCACTTATGGTGAATCAGTATGACTGATTAAGGTACCCATGGACTAATTATTCATGAACCATTTTACAAGTTAGTGGAAGAATTCTTGATTATAGTCCATGTGTTCTCTTTCATATGTCACACATTAAAAAGAAATCCTCTAAATTATTAGGTCCTTAAAAAGATGAAGTTATGGAGATAACTAAGTCTTAGCCTCCTATTAAGTGGATGATAATGGGTCCAATAGTTGGGTGATCATTGGCAGACCCAAAGGTCGAATGTTCATCAGGCTATTGAAATTGCCAATCCTAATATGATGGCTCAATGTGATTCTCTTAACGATAGTCAGGTGGGCCGACCAAAGTCGAGCTTGACTATTCATTGAATTTTGTCATGTTAATGGTTGGACCTAACTAGGACCTTCAATAGGAGGCCCAAAAGCCGATTGAAGAGTACTCTAGGGCAAAATTAATGACTAGAAGTTACTTGGAGAAGTAATCGATTAAAGAACCTACCTTTAGATGTGCATGGGTGAGCTGGCCAAAGTTGGACTTATGTATTGTCTATTGGATTCTAGTACCCACTAAGAAATTAAGAGTAATTCCTCGGATTGGAGGTAGAGGCTACCACTCTGAATAAAATATTAGGAGGGCCTTTAGACTAAAGTCCATATCTTTAGGATAATAATTCATATATAGTAATAGGTTTTTGGTTTTCCTTTCAGATAATGTCTACCAACTTGTCGCTCCGTTCATTGCTTGATAATGAAAAAAATTAAGGTCCTAATTTTGATAGCCGGTATCGAAGGCTTAGGATTGTTCTAGAGCATGAACGGATCCTTTATGTGATAACGGATCCAGCACATGAAGTCCCTACTTCTAATGCTCGGGGTTCGATCAGGGATACTTATCAGAAGTGGCTCTCTAATCGGACTACTGTCCGATGCATAATGCTAGCAGCGATGAACGACGAGTTCAGTCGAAAATTTGAGAAAGCCCAACCAGAGGAAATTCTTTAAAAGTTGAAGGAATCCTTTAGAACACCAGATGATGTTGAGAGATATAAGGTCTCTTGTGCCATCTACAACGCGCGGATGCGTGATGAAGCCTCAGTCACTGATCATGCATTATACATGATCGAAATGATTGAACGCTTAGGCAAACTCAGTTGTCCCTTGCATGAACAACTTAGAAAAGATGCGATACTGAACTCCCTACCTCCTTCCTATCTTGACTTTCTCGATCATTATAGAATGAATAAGCCTGCTGTAAACTACCATGGTTTACTTGGTTTACTGCAAACTTATGAGAAAGATCACCAGCTCAATAAAGGGGTAGTGAATTTAGTGGGAGGTTTTTTGGGAGGTCATCATCTCTTTAAGAAAGGAAAAAAGAAAAATAAAAGGAAGAAGGTGCAAAATGCTGCAACCAATCAGGCTAAAAAGGTTAAAGCTGATCAGAGTAAGACAGAGTGCTTCTTTTGCAAGAAGCAGGGTCATTGGAAGAGAAACTATCCCTTTTATATTGCATCCCTTGACCCGAACAGGTCCAAGAAGAGGAAGCAACAAGAAATGCTGAACAAGGTATATATATGATAACGCCTTGTAATTTTTCTATCTATGATACTACTAATTGGGTATTAGATACCGGAAGTCCAATTCACATATGCAATTCTTTGCAGGGACTTCAAGTTAGTAGAAGATTCGAGGACGATGAAAGATTCTTAAATGTGGGAAATGGAAGCCAAGTTCCAGTCCTGGCGTTGGGAGTCATCAAACTTGTTTTTAAGTCTTGTACAATCATTTTAAATGAATGTCATTATTGTCCATCTTTCATTTTAAATGTCATTTCTGCAAGCCAATTGGCCATGTCTGGTTATGAACTATCAATAAAGAATGACATTTGCAAAATCATTATGAATGGTTCTGTTGTGATGAATGGATATATGAGTAATGGTATATATGTACTATCACGACCTATTAGTGTAATGTATACATCTAGCAAACGCCCTAGAATAAACGATATCAGTAATGCTTACCTCTGGCACTGCCGGTTAGGTCATATAAACAAGAACAAAATAAACAGGTTGAGACAAGAAGGCCTACTTAAGGTTAATGATTTCGAATCATTACCAACCTGTGAATCTTGTATTATGGGTAAAATGACCAAATCATCTTTTAGTAGAAAAGGTGAACGGGCCAATAAAATTCTAAGTCTGGAACATACCGATGTATGCAGACCTATGAATATCAGTGCCAGGAGTGGGTATAATTATTTCATTATGTTTATAGATAACCTTTCGAGGTATGGTTATATATTCTTGATGAGACATAAGTCTGAATCATTTGAAATGTTCAAATGATATCGTAATAAAGTAGAAAAACAAACTGAAAAGTTTATCAAAACCCTTCGATCAGATCGAGGTGGTAAATATTTCCAGTGAGTTTCTAACATATCTTGAGGAGAATGAGATTCTCTCTCAATGGACACCTCCAGGGACACCTCAGTTAAATGGAGTGTCTGAAAGGAAGAATCGAACCCTGTTAGACATGGTTCGATCCATAATGGGCTTTGCATCTCTGCCGATCTCCTTTTGGGGTTATGCTTTAGAGTCAGCTTGTTATCTTTTAAATAGGATCCCAAGTAAGTCCGTTAACAAAACATCATATGAGATATGGACTGGGCATAAGCTGATACTCTCACACCTTCGGGTCTGGGGCTGCCCGACTTATGTTAAACTTTTGAAAATAGATAAGCTTGGATCTAGGTCTAATCGGTGCCTATTTGTAGGATATCCAAAAGAGATTAAGGGGTATTACTTTTACTTGCCTGAAGAACAAAAGTTGTTCATCAGTCTTAGGGTTATCTTTTCAAAAAAGGAGTTCCTTGGTGAAGGAACTAGAGCTACTAAGATTGAACTTAATGAAGTTCAACAAGGAGAAAAACCAATACACTTAAGAGACAATACATAAATGGATTTGATTAGATCAAACCCAAAGCCTATATAAGAACCATTAAGGAGATCTAGTAGGGTACTCCGTCAACCGGACAGATACTATGGTTTCTTGGTCCGGGACAACGATCCTATTGAACTCGATGAGAATAATAAGGATCTGATCACCTATATGGATGCAATGCAGAGGTTTGACTCTGAGAAATGGCTAGAAGCCATGAAATCCAAAATAAAGTCTATGAAAATCAACAATGTATGGACATTGGTTGATCCACCCGAGGGGATAAAACCCATTGGGTGCAAATAGATTTTCAAAAGGAAAAAAAGGCGCAGATGGGTAGGTAGAGACCTATAACATTATGGTATAGACTATGATGAGACATTTTCTTCTGTGACAATGCTCAAATCCATTCGGATTATGCTTGCTTTAGCAGCGCACTTTGATTATGAAATCTGGCAAATGGTGTCCGAACAGCTTTCCTGAATGGTGAGCTGGAAGATGAGGTGTATATGATACAACCTGAAGGGTTCACATCCACAGATGAGTCAAAAGTATGCAAGCTACAAAGATCCATTTATGGATTAAAGCAAGCATCTCAGAGTTGGAACATGCGGTTTGATAAATGTATCAAGACGTATGGTTTCGTTAGAATAGAGAAGAACCTTGCATTTAGAAATGGGCTAATGGTTCTATGGTTGTATTCCTTGTGTTGTAAGTGGATGACATTCTCTTAATCGGGAATGACATCCCAGCACTATAAGGAATAAAGGTTTGGTTGTCATCTCAGTTTTCTATGAAGGACTTGGGTAAAGCCTCTTATATACTTGGTATGAAAATCTATAAAGATAGATCTAAGAGGTTTCTGGGTTATCCCAATCTACGTACATAAACATTATGTTGAAACGGTTTAGCATAGAGAATTCTAAGAAAGGCTATCTTCCAATAGGCCATGAATTTCTTTCTCCAAAAGGATTATGCGATAACTCCAGAGAAAAGAGAGCGTATGAGTAGGATTCCATATGCTTCGGCAGTGGGTTCTATCATGTATACTATGATATGTACTAGACCAAACGTGGCATATTCACTAGTAATAGTGAGCAGATACCAGTCTGACCCAGGTGATGCTCATTGGAAAGTAGTAAAGACTATTCTTAAGTATTTACGAAATACTAAGGATCAATGGCTAATTTATGGAGAACCTGACTTAAAAGTTGTAGGGTATACTGACTCTAGTTTTCAGTCAGATAGGAATGACAACAAGAGTGTATCAGGATTTATTTTTATCCTAAATGGAGGAGTGATCTACTGAAAAAGTTTCAAGCAACACACTGTGGCGGACTCAATATGCAAGGCAAAATATATTATGACATCAGATGCAGCAAAGGAAGCTGTATGGTTGCAAAAGTTTCTAGGAGAACTGAGAGTGACACCTTCACTGGATGGTCCTATTTTGGTGTACGATAACAACACCGGTGCTATTGCTAGATGGCGACTTTGATTAGTATTGGAAGTGTTCCAGTGCTACCGGCTTAGTGTTCGAACATATGGAGTCACACGCCATAGGGGATTCTACCTGACTGGATGATTAAGAAATTAAATGTTAGTAAATTAATTAAATGATTAAATTGGAAATACGATTGCTGGCTAGCTCAATTTGATTGAGCTATGAACATCTTGGTTAAATCAAATAGGATTTGGTTTGGACTCAAATTTAGGTAAGCCTAATATTAACATCCTTACCATTTAAATTCAAATTATGAATTTAAATTTTAAATTAATTTTAATTTTAAGTTTAAAGATTAAATTTTGAATTCAAAACTTTAAGTCTGAATTTAAAATGGATGTTAATGACCTTTTCCTAATTACCCTTCATTCCTTAACTTCTAACATTTTCGGTTTTTAATTGAAAAAGGAGATAAGGAGATGAAGAGTTTCTTTGTTAACTCATTTTCGGTTTTTAACTGAAAATGAAGATGAAGGGTTTCTTCTTATCTTTTAAGAAACGTTGGAAAATGGAATGAAAATGATAGGGAGATGGGAAGTTTTAGGGTGAAAGGGATTCTGGTTATAAAACCTAGGGTAAGATGTTTCCTGGTGACATACATCCTTTTGATAATTCCATGAGCACCTTGGTCTTAAAGGAAAGAAATCTCATCATCGAAGCATAGGAGAGGAGCTAGCACTCCGAAGAGGCTGGTCAGGACCAGAGCCCCGGTATGGATCACCTGTAGAGGCCATACACCTTTGTGTGGCTAACAGAAGTACTATCTACCATCGCCTTCTACTGCTACGTGAGTGATTAACCATCAAAAGGTAAAAGATTCAATATTTACTGGTGACTTAAATGAGATCTAAGGCACTAGGCAACATACATAGATATGATCTATGTTATTATAATTATTTTATTATATAGATTTGATCTATGTATTAGATCTTTTATACTTATATATATTTGATTCTGTTGTAGGCTGATATTGAATTAGATCCAATATCTTATTGCTTCCGTTGCATGTTTATTTTATAAAATGTCAAAATGCATTTCTGTTGCCTACAAAAGCTTTTTTAACAATCTCATCACATGCTAAGCATTCAATAGCTTTATAAGGAAAATTTAAAAGAATGCAACGAGCTAAATAACTCAGTAAGAATCCCAAAATGTGCATAATACAATGTAAATAAAAAGTAATATAATGTGATAAAATATGTGCAATAGAATAATATAATTATCTTACCTTATATGTTTCAATTTATATAATGTTCAAAATTGCACCAACCATGCATAAAGTTTAATATGTTAGCTAGATGCCAATATTAATTAATCATTTATATTAAAATTGCACCAAAATTGTAATTTTAATAAATTGCAATAGAACAACATAATTATCTTACCATATATATTTTAATTTATATAATGTTCAAAATTGCACCAACCATGCATAAAGCTTAATATGTTAATTAGATGCCAACATTAATTAATCATTTATATTAAAATCTAACCAATAGATTTTAGTCCTTAGGTTCTATCCTAACCAAGTTAACTTTTAATTAACTAAAAGGATCAAGGTTTTAATGTAACTCAAGGGTTTAGGTATTGAACCCCACAACAGTATACTTTTTGACTAGTTAATTGCTCCTCTACACAATATAGGACATTTAATTAGAAACAAAAATCAAAAGAATATAATTAGAAACAAGGCCATTGAATCTAGAGAGAGAGAGAAGATAGACTAAGCTAAGGAATAGTGGTTTAAAGTTTAATAACAAAGTGGAATCAATGATTTGATATCAATTATTAGAGCTGAAAATTTTGGAGTTCTTTATTGAGATGCCATGAAGTGAATAAAAAAGAAAAAACAATCAAGAAAAGAGGAAAGGAGGAGATGAGGGAGAGATTTAAGTCTCTTAAGAGAAGAAGGTATGTTTTAGGCTAAACCATAAACGTTGTTCTAGGCTTAGCACCTTATAAGGGAGACAAATAAGTGTTGCATGTTGGAAAGATACAATTGATGAAGTGATACCAAATTAAATAGAAAATGAAGAAAATAGATCAAAGAATAGAATGAGAAGGGTATCTGATCCTGTCTAGCCTCTAAGATGCACTTTGATGATTAAAGCCTCATCATCGTTTGTAGAGGCCTCAAGAGAGGTGGCTAGAAAAATTTTTTTAATGTGATAGTGGGCTATGATTGAAAGAATAGAAGATTTATGCCTACCTTAATCAGGCAGTGATGCTCAACTAGGAGGTTGCTGATAACTCAGGAATGATGATAAGGAGACAAGATGGGAATTGTTGGGAGGAAAAAGACCAAAGGGAGTAGAAAATAAAGAAGATAGGACCAGAATACGTGGCAAGAAGATAGGACCAGATTTCCTCTTACTTGTCCTTATACGTGGCTTTCAGTGGAGAGGATCACTAAGTTTCACTCAACGTGAGTAAATGCTAATAACTTCAGTAATTGGCAAGATGATTTCATGTATAATACGGAATAAGAAATATATTTCTGCATTAGTAGAAATAAAATTTTCTAGTTTACAAGGGCTCTAAGCAACATAAATTAGCTTAAATGAATTAAGATAGATGAGAAAAATTACGGCGCATAGAAAGTTAGAGGCAGAAAACTAATATATTTTAATTAAATTGAAAAAAAAGGTTTCTTGATGCTATCTTGAATCCTCCTCACCATGCAAAGACAGCTATATTAATTATGAAGTATTCTTAGACTTTTTTTACCTCTAGCCAGCAACCTGCCTAGATGCTTTATTAATCTTGTACCATCGACATGTGTGAGGCTGGCGGCCAAAAAATATAAATTCGATTATCTACATTAATTTCTTGAGTGAAATGGCAAAGACCACATAATTATCATCAGTAATATAAAAATCTGACAGGAAAGTGACATCAACAATAAACTACCCGAGATCGAGGATATGGAATGATTTTGGTATGCAAGGTGATGTGGCTGGTAGTGTCACGTAGATATTAATGACAAAGCTAATTGACGATGTGGATGAAAGTAAACGGTGCGTTTCTCAAGGACAGCCCCGCTCTTCGACGGACCGCGCTTTCTCCAAGTCGGCCCCAGTGGCCCTAACTTCTCCAAGTTAGTCCCCAGTGGCCCCGACTTCTTTGAGTCGGTCCCCAAACGCCCCGACTTCTTTAAGTCGATCCCAGAGGCCCCGACTTCTCCGAGCCGGCCCCCAGCGGCCCCGCCTTCTTCGATTCGGCTTTAGTGGCCCTGACTTCTTCAAGTCGGCCCCAGCGGCAACGACTTCTCCAAGCTGGCCCTAGTGGCTCCGCCTTCTTCAAGTCAGCCCTAGCAGCCCCTGGCCAAGCCCACCTACCGCCTGATATGCACTGCTGACACAGTCAGGCCACCTACCATCTTACCTGCTCAGCCTGACGTAGCAGGCCCACCTACCGCCTGACCCACGTAGTTGATGGGACCAGACCCATCAACCATCAGGCCCATGTGCTCGATGGGACCAGGCCCACCAACTAGCTCCTATTCACGTAATCTCCACGAGCTCAGCAGACATTCCTCTTCACAGAACTCCACGTGGCTAATCCCCAGACGGATACCGAAGGTCTATAAAAGGGTTAGAGAACCAAGAATAAAGGTACGTTGACATCTGCGTCTACTCACACATCCTCTAACCTAAGAAGATACTCCGATCCTCGGAGTCTTCCTCTCTTTCAGAGCTTCTTCAATCTCTCTCTACTCTGACCTTGATTGCTAACTTGACCGTCGGAGGTCCCCACCGGAGCTCCCTCTAGTTCTAGGACTTCTTTCCGGCCACTTGCTCCGGAGAAAGCTGCACCAGCAAATGGAGTTTTTTCCCAACGTCCGGTTCCAGTGATCAAGGTCAACAGATTGGCGTGCCAGGTAGGAGGGAGAAAGATGAGCTTTACAACACTTGTCTGCAAGTTCTCCTTCCCTTCTTCATCGATATGGCGGTGACACGTGCTCAGGATACCTTTGCCAGTTATCCTGGGGGGCACCTCCAACCGGCAGAGCATCTGGAGGCCAACCTCCCTGCTGCTAACCCTCTAGCTACTCTCGCGCCACCAGCCGTGGCCACTCAAGCTGAGCAACTGGCCACGCTCATCCAACAAGTCCAAACTCTCACAGCGATGATCCACGGACTATGTGAGCAGCAGTCTGTGGCTACCCAATTAGCCTGCTCTACCTGCACCACCACCTGCTACACTGGCTAGTTAGCAGTTCGCTCGAGGAAGATCTCCTTGTTGGAAGACTTGCCGCCGTTGTGCCTCTCCCAGAGGGCACCATCGGGAGCCCCTCAAGAGGTCACGCTCCTTCGTTCGTAGCCCAGGCAAGTCTTTCCCAGAGCCATGGCATCAGGAAGAGCCTAAGTGGAGGCACTGCCACCCGCACTCTTCCCCTTCTTCTTCTTCCTCATCTTCTGGGCCACCCAAGAAGATGTCAGCCATCAATTGCCAGGTGAAGGAATGTCTGGATGAATACCACCGACGGCTGAAGGAGCTCACCAGAAAAGCCAACAACTAGCTGGAGGAAGAGTACGACACCCGTCCTCCATATGCTCATCGAATTTTGGACGAGCCCGTCCCCTCCAGATTCTGTCTCCCTCAGCTGGATTCGTATGATGGTACGATGGATCCCCTCGATCACCTCGAGAGCTACAAAACTCTCATGCAAGTCTAAGAGGCTACAGACGCCCTCATGTGCAAGGCGTTTCCCGCCACTTTGTGGAAGGCTGCTCACGCCTGGCACTCTCGTCTATCCCCGCATAGCATCGATTCCTTCTGAGAGCTGGAAAGGGCATTTCTGGCGCACTTTGATACTTGTCGAAGGATCCCATGGGTTGTAGACAACCTCTTCTCCGTACGTAAGAAGGAGGGGGAGTCACTTCGAGACTTCGTGGCCCGTTTCAAGATAGCCGCCCTCGAAGTTTATCATTTGGACGATGCGGTGGCAACTCTGGCGCTAAAGCGGGGACTTCTCCCCTCCCGCTTCATTTTCTTTCTGGACAAGAAGCCATCCAGCTCCTACTCCGATCTCCTCCTTCGCGCACAGAAGTACATCCGTACGGACGAGGCCGACTTCACCCGCCGAGAGTCCGAGAGGGGTTCCAGTCGGAGGTCTACCCGCTCTGAGCCAAGCGGGTCCTCTCGTCCCAAGAAGCATGAGCCGCCGCATTGATCGGATAGCAGGCGTTGCAACCTTGCCCCTAGGGAGAGCGAGCTCATGCCTCTCCTCGCCCCTCGCTCTCACATCCTCATGGAGATCGAGGGTGAGCCTTATCTCCAGCGCCCTTCCTCTATAAAGAAAAGTTTTTCCCGCAATAAGAGCCACTACTACCGCTTCCATCGGGACTACAGCCACGATACCGATAATTGCTACAGCTTGAAGCGTGCCATTGAGAAGCTCATCCAATAGGGTTACTTTGGGAAGTATGTCCAAAAGGCACCTCAGGCTGTTCTAGCACTAATAGGACCTCCACCCGCTCAGGCCATTGTCGATAATTCCCCGATGGAGAGGACAGTGGGGATGGTGTCCTGAGGGGTAGTTTCTTCATCCAAACAGCCTAGGGGGAGTGGGGACTTAGATGATGTAATCCCTAGAGGGGAGTTAGCCAGAGTTGACAATGTAAACAATAAAGGCATCATTGTTTTGATGATAATGGCCAAGCACCTTGTAAAAAGGATCCTAATTAATAGTGACAGCTCGGCTGGCATCATTATCTACGATGCATTTGTTAGGATAGATTTGCTTATTGATTCTCTTCAGCCAGTGATGGCTCCCTTGGTTAGATTCACAGAAGATTTGGTGAGGGTGGAAGGCGAGATCACCTTACCCGTGATGGCCGAAACACCGCTGTGTCAGAGCACTATCATGATAAGGTTCTTAGTCGTTCAAGTACCTTTGGCAAACAATACCATTCTCGGTTGACCCGGCCTTAATCTCCTTGATGCGGTCATCTCCACCAAGCGGCTGCTCGTGCAGTTCCCTACTAGCAATGGGATCGGCAAGATGCAGGGAGAGACCAATCCAGTCCTGTCCTACTATCACACAGCATCAAGCCCTCAGGAGATTGCACCTCCTTCAGAGGTGCCGAACCCCTGAGAGTCCAATAAAGGGGGAGGGCTGGCTGAGCAGCTGCTGGCCTTTCCACTAGGGGATGCCCTTGCGAGGACAGTGCAAGTCGATGGACTTCTTCCTACAGAAGACTGGGATCACCTCCTGACTTTCTTGCGGGCCAATTTGGATGTTTTTGCCTGGTCAGCGTCCAACATGCCCAGCATTCCATCATAGGTGATAAGCTCAACATCGACCCGAGGCACCATCCGATCCATCAAAGAAAGAGGAGTTTTGCTTTCAAGCGGCAGAGAGCCATTGATGAGGAGGTCAACAAGCTGCTTGCTGCTAGCCACATCCGGGAGGCGTACTATCCGAGTTGGTTGGCCAATATGGTCATGGTACGTAAGGCCAATAATAGGAGCTAAAGAATCTGCATCGACTTCACCGACTTCAACAAGGCATGCCCAAAAGATAGCTTCTTATTACCTCGGATTGATCAACTGGTGGTTTAACAGGTCACGAGCTTCTCAGCTTCATGGATGCCTTCTTTAGGTACAACCAGATAAAGATGGACTTGGACGACGAGGAGCACACCTCTTTTGTGACCGAGAAAGGTATCTACTGTTACAAGGTTATGCCTTTCGACCTCAAGAATGCAGGAGCAACCTATCAGAGGTTGATGAACAAAGTTTTCAAAGACCAACTGGGCCAGAATATGAAGGTCTACGTGGACGACATGCTGATGAAGAGCGCCCATGCTTTTGACCATATTTTCGACATGGAGGAGACCTTCAACAATCTCCGTCGCTACAAAGTCAAGCTGAAATCGAAGAAATGTGCCTTCGGGTCACAGTAGGGAAATTTTTGGGCTTTATGGTGACTCAGCAAGGAATTAAGGCAAACCCAGAGAATATCAGCGCCAACCTCAATATGAGACCATCAGATAGCAAGAAGGAGGTGCAGCGGCTCATCGGGAGGGTAGCAACCCTAAGCCGGTTTCTCTCCAAATTGGTTGAGAGGTGCCTGCCCTTTTTTAGGGCCCTATGTAAAGTGAACGGGTTCAAGTGGACGGAAGATTGCTAGTGAGCTTTTGAAGGATTGAAAGCATTCCTATCTACCCCACCACTCTTATCAAAGTCAAGCGACGGAGAGAGCCTTTTCCTTTACCTCGCCGCCTCCTCAGAGGCTGTCAGCTCCATCCCGGTACGCCTCGACATCGATGGAACCCAGAATCCTATCTACTATGTGAGCAAGGTACTCCACGATGCTGAGGTCATGTACTCTAACATAGAAAAGATTATCTTTGCTCTGATCATTTTTGCCCAGCGTCTCCGGCCATATTTCTAAGCTCACCCTATTGCGGTGCTCACGGATCAACCCCTTAAAGCCATACTGGCCCATCCTGACACCTCGGGCCGGCTTGCCACATGGGCTATCAAGCTGGAAGAGTTCGACCTCTCATTTCAGGCAAGGCCGGCTCTAAAGTCTCAAGTCTTGGTCGACTTTCTGGTCGAGTGCACCTGGACGGAGGAGCAAGCGAAGGAAACTCCTGTGGTGCAACCTGACACCGAGCTTGATGATGTGGTGGAGTTTTGGATCCTCCACGTGGACGATACCTCAAACTCTCAGGAAAGCGATGCCAGCCTCAACCTTACGGTTCCGAAGGGTGAAAAGGTGGAGTACGCTCTTCGACTCCTCTTCAAAGCTACGAACAACCAGGCCGAGTACGAAGCCCTGTTGGAAAAAGTGAGACTCGCTCAGGAGCTTAGGGTGAAATGTCTCAGAGCCTTCACCGATTCCCAACTCGTCTCCGGGTAAATCAATGGAGAGTACGAGGCACGGGACCCTGCCATGGCTCAGTATCTGAATAAGGTTCAGCTCCTAGTCTCTTCGCTGGCCTACTTCAACATCAGCTACATCCCTCAGAGCGAGAATGCTAAGGCCGACACCCTTTCCCGCCTAGCCACCTTGGTGGGTGGCATCCTGGGGGATACCTACATCAAGCACTTGGAGAGGCCTAGCATCAAAGACAAAGAGGAGGTCCTCCCGGTCATCCAAGAACCGACTTAGATGGAGGCCTACATCGTTACCTCACGAACGATACCCTTCCAACCAACCACGAGGAGGCCAGGCTGCTCAGGCGGAGAGCTTTCAAGTTTACCCTTCTAGACGAATGTTTATACAGAAGGTCATTTTCCTACCCCCTTCTCAATGTGTTGGGCCTGCAGACGCCGACTACATCCTCAAAGAGATCCATGAAGGCATCTATAGAAACCATCTGAGAGGCAGATCGCTAGCTCAGAAGGCCCTCCATCAAGGCTACTACTGGCTTACCATGAGGGAGGACGCTACCCGACTAGTTCAGAGATGCGACGGCTACCAGCGACACGCACATATCCAGTGACAGTCGTCCACCTCATTGAGTCTGCTCTCTGTCCCATGGCCCTTCATCCAATGGGGAATGGACATCCTCAGACTATTCCCCCTGGCTTCGGGTCAGCGAAGGTTCTTGCTCGTCGTCATCGATTACTTTACCAATGGGTTGTAGTCAAGGCATTGGCCAAAATCACCGAAAGCAAGGTCAAAGTCTTCTTCTGAAAGTCGATCATATGCCGCTTTGGCTTGCCTCATACCATCATCACCGATAACGGCCGGCAATTTGACAACGCCACATTCAAACTTTCTACACCGAGCTGGGCATCTGCCATCAGTTTACCTCTGTCGGCCTCCCGCAACCAACAAAGAGGCTGAGGTCATGAATCGGATCATCCTCCAGGGACTCAAAACCTGGCTGGATGGATCTAGAGGTAGATGGGTAAAGGAGCTCCCCAGCGTACTGTGGGCATACCATATGACTCCAAGGGCCCCGACAGGAGAGATCTCCTTCAGTCTCGTCTTCGGATCCGAAGCGGTCATCCCCGTCGAGATCGGATTGCCGAGTCCCTGAATGGAGTCCTACAATGAAGAAGACAACCCCACACAGCTGAGAGCCAACCTCGATTTCATTGATGAGGTACACGATCGAGCACGGCTCTAGAAGGCCACCTTCCGCCAGCAAGCATCCAAGTACTATAATGCCCGGGTATGTCCCAAGATGTTTCACGCCAGAGATCTAGTCCTCAGGAAAGCCAAAGGGGGGCAAGCTATCTCCAAACTGGGAAGGTCTTTACTGCGTCACCGAGGTACTTCACCAGGGGGCATACCGGATCGAAGAACTCGGCGGACGATCCATCCCACGCACTTGGAATGCGAACAACCTCTATCAATACTATTAATGATGTACCCCTCCACTATTGATAATAAAGAATTTTTCAAACACTACATTTGGCTCATCTCTGAAGCCGAGGACTCATTAACTAAAGGAGCTCATCGGCATCGTAGCTAATGGGATACCACTCGGTCCGGCTTGGAGATGCCCCCAAGTCGGTTCAAGTCCCTAATAGCTTCGTACCCGTTCAAGTCGCCTCTCGGGCCGGCACATAAACCCCGAGGCGATTCTAAAGGAGCTCATCGGCATCGCGGCTAATGGGACAACACTCGGTCTAGCTTGGAGATGCCCCCAAGTCATTTCAAGTCCCTAACAGCTCCGTATTCGTTCGAGTTGCCCCTCAGGCCGGCACAGAAACCCTCGAGGCGGTTCTAAAGGAGCTCATCGACATTGCAGCTAACAGGACACCACTCGGTCCGTCTTGAAGATGCCTCTGAGTCGGTTCAAGTCCCTAACAGCTCCGTACTCATTCGAGTTGCCCCTCGGGTCAGCACACAAACCTCCAAGGCGGTTCTAAAGGAGCTCATTGGCATCGCGGCTAACGGAACACCACTTGGTCTGGCTTGGAGACACCCTCGAGTCGGTTCAAGTCCCTAACAGCTTCGTACCCATTCGAATCGCCCCTTGGGCCAGCACACAAACTTCCGAGACGGTTCTAAAGTAGCTCGTCAGCATTGCAGCTAATGGGACACCTTCGGTCCGGCTTGGAGATGCCCCGAGTCAGTTCAACTCTCTAACAGCTCCGTACTCGTTCGAGTCGCCCCTCGGGCCAGCACAAACCCCCAAGGTGGTTCTAAAGGAGCTCGTCGGCATCATGCTAACGGGACACCACTCGGTCTGGCTTGGAGAACCTCCGAGTTGGTTCAAGTCCCTAACAGCTTCATATCCATTCGAGTCGTCGGACCGGCACAAAAACCTCCGGGGCAGTTCTTTATCGGCATTGCGGCTAATGGACACCACTCGATCCAGCTTGGAGATGCTCCCAAGTCGGTTCAAGTTCCTAATAGCTCCATACCCATTCAAGTCGTCCCTCAGATTGGCACACAAACCCCCAAGGTGGTTCTAAAGGAGCTCGTCGGCATTGCGGCTAATGGGATACCACTCGATTGGCTTGGCGAGTCGGTTTAAGTCCCTAACAGCTCCATACCAGTTTGAATCGTCCCTCGAGCCGACACACAAACCCCTGAGGCGATTCTAAAGAAGCCATCAGCATCGCGGCTAATGGGACACCACTCGAGCTGGCTTGGAGATGCCCTCGAGTCGGTTCAAGTCCCTAACAACTCTGTACCCATTCGAGTCATCCCTCGGATCGTACACAATCCCTCGAGGCAGTTCTAAGAGACTCCTAAAAGTGCTTAGGTCTTCCTTGGCTGACACCAACACCCTACGTTCGCTCCGCTAGATGGATAAGGGATAAGTAATTCGGCAGATAGCGGGTTCGCGTAGACCCTAACTAGTTCCGAGGAGAAGACTGAGATTACTTGCTACCGAGCCTAAGTGTTGGAACTAGCATGACATTGTAGAACATAGAGCAATCATAAGAGATAATTGAAGACTTTTTAAACAAAAACTTTTCCTCTTTATTGATGATTCCAGATAATTATAAAATCTGACTTGAAGTCGGCTACAAAAAGTAAAAGAAAACGATACAAAGAGAGCCTAATCTATGGCTCGCCGGGTCCCAACTCTCTGTCGACCTCGTCCCGTCCGACTCTCCATCGTCAGGGTCTCCAAGTTGGATGGCTTCTAGATCGAGATCTCTGATTCCAAATACCTCGGCGACCTTCGCCTTGTAGTGCTTGAAACCCTAGGCATAGGTGTCAAGGCTAGCTTTGGTCATTTCTTGCTCAAACTCCGATGAGCCTCAGAACTCTGCAACGGCACCCTGAGCCCATGCCTCCGCTTCCCAGACTCATGCCTCGGCTTTCTCGGCTCGGGCTTCGGCTCCCCAAGCCCAGCTCTCGGCTCTTTAGCCCGGACCCCAGCGTCCCAGACTTGGGCCACGGCTTCGACCCGCCTTTGTTCTACCTCCTGTGCCACCATCTCCGCCACGGCAGCCCTTCCCACGGCAGCATGAGCCTCAACTGCCGCCGCATCGGCCCGGTTCTCGGCATCCCTAAGCTGGCGGGCCAGCTCTCCACCCTCCTCTCGATCGACTCCAGGCTGGACAAAACTACTGCCAGCTTGGCCTGGCCATGAAAGACCAGTTGTGTTCGACTACCACCTTGTTCTCCGCCTCCCTGAATCGGGCCCTCCATTCGTCCCGATCAACTTGCGATGTGAGAAATTTGCCGACCAAGTCGTTCTTCCAGGCCTCTTCTAGCTTTCGAGTGAACTTCTCAGTCACCTCTCTGCATCGGACCCGGTACTTATCCACTCTCTTCTAGGAGCGTGGGACCGAGTTGCACGTTCGGATCATCGAGTCTCGAAGGGCAAGGACCCGTTGGCCACCTACATGGATCAACCTATCAGCTATAAATTACATTAAATAAACATGAAAGGTGCGCAAACAAAATTACCTGGAGCACCAACACGTAGGCCCATCGAGAAGCCTGACAGCAGTATGGTGGTGCAACTGTGCACGGAAGTGCGACAGGTGCACCCTCTCCAGTAGATGCTTCGCCTATCTTGCATCCTCCATCGTTGAGAGCCTCTACGCTGGCCGTAGTGGTCGTGTTGGTGCTTTTCTCGACCGCCCGCTGGGTAGTGGCTCGGGCGGCTGCCAGCGGCGAATCTTTCGGCTTGGCCTCACCTTCATCTCCCGGCCCTGCCTCGGCATCATTCGCCATCGGTGCCGCCTCCCCCTCTCCGGCCATCGGGGGAGCCTCTTCTGCCTTCGACTCGGGAGGAGTCGGATGTTCACCTTTGATTCCCGACTCTTCCACCTCGGCTAGCTCCATAGGGGCAGGAATCCCATTCTCGGGATCCAGATCCATGACCACCGGCTTAGGAGCAGCCGGGGTCCCCTCGTCGGCATCTTTGGGTGGGGCCGGCTAGCCCCCCTCTCTATTTCCTGCCTTGGTTGCCATGGGAGCGCTTCGCCGCCAGCGCCTCGGCTGAGACGTTCTCCCTTAACTCCTCCGCAGGAGCTGCCTCTGCCGGAGTCACCTTCGTCGGATCCGCCTTTGCGAGGACTTCAGAGGCCCAGGCCAGCTCACCCTGGGCTCTATGCCGAGCCCTCTTTGCCGACCTCACCTCCTCGCTGGCCTCTCGCCTCTTTTTGCGTATGGTTGCCTTCAGTTTCTCGGTAGGTACCTTCATCATTGCACAAGAAATCAACAGTTAGCAAAGGAAAAAGTCAAGCCTGAGGACAAGAAGGATGGGTCTCGCGCTCACTAACCGCCGGAGCCAACTCGGCCTCATAGAGATTCTCCTCAACCAACAATTCTTTGTAGGAGGGGATCTCGGAGGACATCAAACAGTCGTAGAGCTCTCGATCCCTCTCGTCCATGATGAAATTTTTATTAGGGCCAACATCGGGTTCTCTCCAGTTTACCCTCACTCCTTCCACGTGGGCAAATAAAAGATGGGATTTCCATCCCTTGACTTTGGAGGGAAGGTAAAGGGGTAGAGCTCGACCTGGCCTAGAAGTGAAAATCCACCACCCATCCTCACCATGGTGGCAGAGCTTATAAAGGGCCCCGAACAAAGAAATCCTAGCTTCCGAGCCCTGGAAGAAGTGGAGGAAGACAAACGCACAGATGATCCAAACCGAGTTCGAAGTCAACTATGCAGGGACTAGCCTATGCCTATCTAGCAAGTTCAAGAAAAAAGGATAAAAGGAAGACGCAGCCCGCACTGAATAACTCTTCGTACAGAGCTATCCGATGGATTGGTCGGAGGTCACCCTGTCCTCGGATCCAGGCACAAACAGTTGGATGAAACTGGGAACTCTATACCTACTCCTAAGGTTTTCTACCTCCTCAGAAGTCATGTTGGAAGCCACCCTCTCGGCCCTGCCAAATCAGGACTGGCTGCTGAAGGAGAGGTCGAACAGTCTGGGGATGGTGGAGCTACCTAGATGGAGGTACCCTAGAGGGAGACGCTCGAGGTGGCGGTTGGGCATCTACCGCGGACGGTCGTGGATAGTGACACCCCCGACCGATCGACACCTACGGTGGACTAAGGGACCTCATGTTCCTCATCCGAGGAATGAGAATAACTCACAACGAGCCTCTTACCCTCCCAGATGGCGCATCGATCCATGGGTGCAAGGAAAAAGAGGCAAAAAAGGGAACTAACCTGGTATCGAGGAAAGAAAGTGAAGGCTGGAAGTTTCAGATTCTGAAGGTTCAGGGCTCAGAGAAGAAGGCAGCAAAGAAGATGATGGTAGCATAAAGGTCGCCCTCAGCGTGAGGGATGGTTTTATACTAGTTTTTGAATCATCTTGCCCAAGGCGTCGCCACATGGCCTTCTGCTATTGCACGGAACGTCCAGCTGTTGATGATCCTGCAAGAGCCCGAGGTGCGATGCCTCGGTTCCGCCCAAGAAGTAGGATTTGCAGCCAATGATGAGACGTGGGGAGCTGTGGAGAAATGATAGCGCCCTCTTTTCTTCCATTCTTCGAGAGATATTCTCTCGGTGTGCCCGGTGCTGACGTCATCTTCTGCGCTTTCACTTGATTACGAAAGATTTTCGAAGCGACATCGCCTCAGGAGGGCACACCGCACCTCTGACGATTAAAGGCGCAAGAAAGCTAGCTAGCAGTTATTACAAATTTTCGTACTCCTTTCGCCTAAGGGTCAATGGACATATGGCCCCTCAAGCTTAGGAGCAGAGGGGCATCGGATGTGGCTGGTAGCTCCATGTAAACATTAACGATAAAGCTAACCGACGGCATGGATGGAAGCAAACGGTTGCGTTTCTCCAGGGCGTCCCTTCTCTTCAATGGGCTACGCTTTCTTCAAGTCGGCCCTAGTGGCCCCGACTTCTCCGAGTCGATCGACTTCTCTCCAGCGGCCCCCACTTCTCCAAGCCGGCCCCCAGCAACCCTGCCTTCTCCAAGTCGGCCCCCAGCAACCCTGCCTTCTTCAAGTCGGTCCCCAGCGGCCCCGACTTCTCCAAGTCGGTCCTAGCAGCCCCTAGCTAGGCCCACCTACCGCCTGACCTGTGTCGCCTAACACAACTAGGCCCACCTACCACTTGACCTGTGCATCTTGACGCAGCCAGGCCCACCTACTGCTTGACCCATACAATTGATGGGACTAGGCCCACCAATCGTCAGGCCCATGTGCTCGATGAGACCAGGCCCATCAATCAGCTCCTATTCACATAATCGCCACGAGCTCAGCATACATTCCTCTTCATGGAACTTCACGTGGGTAATCCCCAGACGGATACGGAAGGTCTATAAAAGGGTAAGAGAACCCAGAATAAAGGTACGTTGAATCTGCGTCTACTCACACATCCTCTAACCTAAGAAGATACTCGATTCTCGGAGTCTTCCTCTCTTTCAGAGAGCTTCTTCAAGCTCTCTCTGCTGTGATCTTGATTGCTAACTTGATCGTCGAAGGATCCCCATCGGAGCTTCCTTCGGTTCTGAAACTTCTTGCAGGCCACTCGCTCCGAAGAAAGTTGCATCAGCAAATGGAGTTTTTTTTCAACGTCCGATTCCGATGATCAAGCGTCAACACAAGGAAATCCAAAATGCTTGCTTGACTGTTAGTTGAGTGGAATGCCAAAGCATATGCCTTGCACACTATAAGAAGAAAAGGTATTGTCGATGTTAATTATTAGGCTACTAGCCATAGGATAATGGCATGAAATAGTCCATAACAACCATTATAATGTCGTCTTCTGTTTATAATTAATGGCTTTAATTCGGTGATATGGCGCGTACCTAATTCAATGAGTAAGCCAGCAGCCCACGCAACCGTTCACGCCTCATCTTTGACGATGGTGCACATACAAAAAGTCATTGCAGTGCACCGAATCCACCAACCCCAGCTGAACCGATCGTTCACACTCCTAAAAAGCTTCAGTACAAGTTTTTATTGCAACAGCACATGACGTCCCATGCTTTGAAGTAACACCTTGGTGCTTTGGGCTGTCATGGACCAAATTATGCCATCACTATCTGAACAATCTTTAGCAAACCTATAGCGATATAAATTTATATTCAACATCTGATGTAGCTCAATCCCACTTGGTTACTTGAGCTAGCTATAGGAACGACTACGACCTATAATTAGACATCTCCATCAATAAATCGACAGCCACCTTGGCAGCAGGGCAAACTCATGAGAGTGCCACATTGTCACGCTGAAGAATCTCTAAAAACAATAGACGTAGACCAATATTGTTGTATGTGTGAAAATGTGCCGTAGTCTTAGCTTGGGTGATGTATGCGATGGATGAAGTGAGACACAAAAGAGCGATGGCAGGTCGGTCTTAATTAAAGAAGATCTCACGGCTGAAATTATCACAAAGGCCTAAGCGGATTATTTTTTTTGTGCATCGTGCATGGTACATATTATATGTATCATGCATGATGATTATATTTTTTTTATTTTTAAACATATGCAGCTATATATAGGTAAAAAAAATGCATGCATAATTGCATGTGCAGGATCAACTATTACTTACGATGCGCATGCTTTTTTTTGCATCACCCTTATGCCTAATAACTATACTTTCTGAGTGGATCATAAAACAAAACCTTTTTTTATCCAATATCCAAAAAAAAATCTTATTGCATATATATGCAGCAAATTAATACGTATTAAATACGCAAATTAATCCCATGCTCATGCTATCGTAAGTGTGAGTTGCATCAAGGCCATTGTGCAGCACTCTTTCCCTTCCTATCCAATTGGAAAAACAGCCTAATTGGTTGGAGGTGGTGACCTACATGGAATGGGTCTCATGAATAAAGTCACTGTACTAGACTGACACAGCCACTGCGAACCCCAACATTGTGTGCAATATTATAACAGAATCTACAGTCCAAAGTTCATTCCCTGGGGACCATAGAAAAGCTTGCAGCATCGATTTTTTTTTTTTGCTTTAGCATCTCCTCAGATACCTTTGCCTTTTGCCTTTGTTTTTTTTTAATCTCTCTTCCAAACCTTTACTCTTCCCCCCTCCTTTACAGTTTGTCCCTCTTTAATCACCCCCTGTGCAGCGAAGTCTTTGTACATCTCTGATCTGCCTCTCTCTCTATTATACCTTCTGAGAGAGAGAGAGAGAGAGAGGAAAAGAGTTCCCTTCCAAAAAAAAAAAAGCCAAGAAGATCGAGGCCGAGGAGCAGAGAGATGAAGGCGGACTTCAGCTATGAAGACATCGAAGCCGCCACCAAAGGGTTCGCTCTGGATCAGCTAATTGGGAAGGGAAGCCATGGGAGGGTTTATAAAGGAAAGCTCAGAGGTACTGGAAAGGTGGTAGCAGTGAAGAAGCCACTGACGAAATCAGGGGTCCAATCCCTTGTTCGAGATGGCCAGCAGCAGCAGCTAATTAGCAACGAGATCGACATACTTGCATCGATAAAGAGTTCCAGCAGTATCGTCAACCTTATAGGAGTCAGTCGCAGTCCAACAGACCAGCAGCTTCTCATGATCATGGAGTTCATGCCAAACGGCTCACTTCACGACCTCCTCCACCTCCGTCCGGACCCGCCGGCTTGGCCTCGGCGTGTCGTCGTAGCGATCCAGATCGCCCGTGCCATTCTTTCACTCCACGAGGCAAAGCCCTCGTCGATCATCCACCGAGATATCAAGTCGGCCAACATTTTGTTCGACCGCAGCTGGAACGCGAGGCTGGCTGACTTCAGCCTTGCGGTAAGGTACGATGGTGATAGCTCGGAGTCGACGGAGAGGGCAGTGTGGAGATTGCCTGCAGCGGGAACGATAGGGTACTTGGATCCATGTTACACCGAGTCCGGCCAGTTGGGCCCAAGGAGCGATGTGTTCAGCTTTGGAGTGGTCTTGTTGGAGCTCGCGAGCTCTAGAAAGGTTATGGACATGGACAGCGATCCGTCTTCGATCGTGGCATGGGCTCTGCCGTTGATCGGAGCTCGTCGGGTGAAGGAAGTTTGCGACCGGAGGGTGTCATTGCCGGACGGCATGTTGAGGCCCATCGATCGGATGCTTGGTGTTGCGGTGCGGTGCGTTTCGGAGAACGTAGAGAGGAGGCCATCGATGGGAGAGGTTGTCAGCGAGCTGCAAGGGGTGTTGGAAGGCATCCGGTGGCCCATTTGGGCTTGGGGTCCTAATCCTATTATTATTATAAGGAGAAGGATCTCTGAGAAAGTCTGTAGGTGCGTTCGAGCTTGTTGGAGGAGGCTGGTGTGCCAAGAAGAGGGTGACGACGACAAAGATGTGTGCTGCAGGAGGATTAACCACTTCATTGGTGCTGGTGGTGGTGGTGGGAATCATCATAATTGTAGTGATTGATGATGGAGTGAGTGAGTGAGTGAGTGAGTGAGTTTTTTTTTTTGGAAGGCATGACATGCATGGCTCGGGAGGAGGAGGAGGAGGCAGTGAAGTCGGTGCGGTGGGGTGCTTAGTGCCCTGCCCTCATGATATGATGCACGGTCGTGGAGCCATTTCCGCAAGGCTTCTCTGTCTCAAAAATTTGTGCCTTCAATTTATTTGATTTTTATTTTTTTTTTCTTATTGTTTGTTGGACAGAAGATGAAGGCATTAGAGAGATTTTTTTTAATATAATTTATTAATTATAAAAAATTATATATAATAGATATTAGAAAGAAAGGAGAATTTTTTTTTTTCTTTTTTGAAACGCTCTAAGTGCATCGATTCAATTAACTTGTTAGCATATCGAAAAACTTGAATAAAAAATTAATTGATAATAGGTAAACTTAAGTTACGGTTGGTTAATCTTTTTTTATCCCATGTATGTGAAATTATTTTTGAAGTGTTATAATTTTTTTCATTACAAATAATTAAGAATGTCTTCATGCCATGATAAAACTTATCATCATCCAATAAGTAGTTATTTTCTTATTATCATCAACTTTCACATATTATTTATCTTTTTTTTTTCATATCTATTAACATTTTTATGCTGTTCATCTGTTGGTTTCATTAACTCGTTAGCTAGTTAAAACTATATGATCAAAAACTCGAATAGAAGTTAATTAATGGGTACTAGATGGACTTAAGTTATAAATATTTAATTTTTTATTTAATATAAAATTATTTTTAAAGTATTATAAAAATAAAAAAAATTAAAAGATATAAAAAAAATAAGATAAGAAAATTATTTATTAGTTATACAAAGGCTATATATGCAAAGGTGAAAATAAGCAAAACAGGAAAGAAATCTCCTTCTTTATCTATTAGGCAGGCAGAGGTAACAAAGAGAGCCATCTACTCTTGGCAAAGTACTGATCAATGGAGCTAATTAGTTCTCTGCTATATATATTATGATTATTTCCAGCTAATCTTAACAACGTACGTTTGGCCGAGCTTTAATTTCTCTTCAAACTTCCATCATGTACCATCACTGCACATGGAGTATTGATCGATTGTGGCTTGCTTAAGTCCCATCCACCGAGGAAAAAGTCCAAATTCCGGAGCTGTGAGGAAAGAAACCCTCGTGTAGTTGTTGGGAGTGCATTTATTGAAGTCAATCAATGTCATACCCGTGGAGGTTATCGTGATGGAGACCATCAAGATGTCTAAATGTAGAGATTATGGCGTCCTTCCACGTCGGAGTGGTTCTAATGATGCCGAAGGGTACCACTCTGGTATGCTATTCGCGTATAATTATCGAGGAGACTCTATTATTATGGTATGCTGATTTTGATAGAACTCAGGATGATCTTTTTTCTATTAGTTCTTTGTTATATAGTATCAGACTATGCTTCAGCAAGTTTATAGTGTTCATATTCGGTATATTTATTGAGAAGCCAATTCTATGGTTGATTGGGTAGCTTCTCTGTCCATTATTTTGGTTCGTGATCCTAAAGGTCGGATGACTTATGTCCTATAATTTTATCTCAAATTTTGTACTCTGATATACTGGACTTAACTCATGCTAAACTGGTGTGATCGTCCGTTCGTAATCAAAAAAAAAAAAAAAATAGAAAGAAAAAAAGAAGAAGAAGAAGAAGGGTACCACTCTTGTGGCATCTCCATATGACTTCAAGATCTCGCTGGATTTGTTACCTTACACCATAGATTGGACTCGTCTAGTTTCAAGAGATGGTCTTTTAGGCTGGACCCGGATCAAAGTTGTGCCCTCGCAAGCTGGGAGGATGTTCGAGATGGAACGAGATTGAATTATTTGTTGCATCTTGACTCACTCTGCCTCAATAAGAAAGCTTTAAAATAAATCAGAGTTTTGTTTTTGTGCCTTTGTTTTAGTTTGTGTAAACCCCTGTTGTTAAAAAAAAAAAAAAATTGAAGGGTGGTTCTAGACCAAGGATTAATCGTATAACCTCATGAGAGAAATTAGTTAAATTGGGCAAAGTATACCGTAAACATTCGTTAATCTATGTCTTCTATCATGCAAAGTAGGGAATGGCTAAATCTTTATTTGCCTTTTGCTTTCTCATAATCTTTTTGGTTCTCTTTCTCTCAATCATATTTTCTTTATTTTTTTTCCCTTATCATCCTTTCTTTCTCTCACACATAAGCTCTTTCTCTCACCTACTTTAACTCAAGCTCTCTCCCTCCTTACCGCTTTCTCCCTTCTATTTTTTTTTTTTTTTTTTTTTGTTAAAATCTCTGTCGCTTCCCACGACTCTTAGGCCTCTTTCGCTTATCTGTTCGTACTGTCACTCTCACACACTTCATTTCTTGCATTCTTTGCCGTGTTCTTTGTCTATATCTTCCTCTTGCATTTTGCTCTATCAATCATGCTCAATATTGAAGACGATAATTTTGAATATGATCTATGAACATGACTCAAGTCCAACACAAAGTTAATAAATTTTGATTAAATATAAATAAATTTGAATCAAATTTAGACTAACTCGTTAGGCACAATTAATAAATAAGTTAGGTATTGAATTGACTCTCTAAATCAAAATTGATTTATAATTGATTCAACCATTAAACATATCAATTTGTATAAGCCACCCATCCCGCCAACCCAAACATAACTCACTACATCTATTTATTTAAGTTAATACCATCCTATAATTTATTATTATTTATGATAATAATTATATAGTTACGTAAAGATTTTATGTTTTTTTTTTGAATGAAAAAATTATATTTATACTTTAATTATGACTTTAAATATATAATTACTTTTTGAATGAATTGATATTAAATACTTTATGGAGCTTATATGGATCATATGGCTTATATGAGTCACGCAAGTTATGTATTTATATAAATTCGAGCATGCATGATTCAATTATTAAACGGATTATATGAATTATGTAGCGTAACTCATGTAATATATGGATTAAAATTAGATTTATAATTTTTTGACTTGATTAATAAATGAATTAAATTTAGATTAATCTATTTGTTGTTATTTTTTGAAGTTAATTCAATTTTTTATAACCTATTGATACGATTTGCTGACCATGCTCGGTCTTCCACATACTTCATCCTCTCTCTCTATATCATATTTTATCTACCATAGTATTTTTTTTCTTTTTTCTTTTTTTGGCTCTCAATCTTTGCCTTCACTCTTGAAAGAGAGAAGATTATATGTACCAAAAAAGAGAGAAGATTATTAGTTAACAGCTAAGGATATGTTTATTATATCCTTCCTTATTTTAATATTCAAGATTTTACAACTTCAATTTTTCTATTAAAAAATGGTGTCGGAGGAATTCTTAACTTCATCGAGTTTATGGTTTCTAGAAAATTTATTTTAATATGCCTTTTTGACCTTCTCTTCCCATATTTGATTAAATGAATAATTTTTAATTCATCTCAACTTTGGTTGCATGGGATTTTCTTTCTAGTTACAACTCACAACTGTATATTAATTGATATTTTATTGTCTCATGGGCTCCATGCAGATATAATAATAAAAGATAATAAACCACTAATCCGGTTTGAAATTGATATGAAAGATAGTGTTTGCGTTATGAACATAGACTAAATAAGCTATCGGATTGGGTTTGATTTCTAAAGTTGATCCTAAACTTATGAGATTATTTTTAATTTAATAGAAAAAAATAAATTATTATAAAAATATGGTTTTAAAAAAAATTAAACCCTAGCTCCACCCTCCCCTCGCCTCGGTTCCCAGCCCATTGTATCGTGCTTCCCCGCGTCCCTCGCACTGCACCCGCCGGTCCCGTCTAGCTCTTTTCGTGCGGTCTGCTCGAGCGACACGTTGGAGAGGTGAGTATTTTTTTTAAAATTTTTTTTGTAAGTTTTAAATTTAAACGGGGAATGATGTTGTATTATATTTTCATTAGAAAATTAAAATATAAGGAGGATATATATGTTTTATTTCTCTGAAAATGATATTATGAACAAGTAATTAAGGAAAACTAATTTAGAAAGAAAAATAATGATAAGTTCTCCCTCAGAAAATTAACTAGTTTTGAAATTAAAAGTATCTTTAGGGCCATGAGCTGATAAAAATTTATAACGCTATCATTGTGATTTTATGCTTATGAAGTCACGTTGTTGTTAGTTTCCTGTTAAACAAAAAGTGTGACATAAGTGGTACTAGAGGATTTAATCTAAATCATGTTTGGATCTAATAAAGATATATAGTCTGGCAAATTTTGGTTCAATTGCTTTAGGTCACATTTGTTAGCATCAAGGGATTTAATGCTTGTTATATTACGTTTTTAGGAACTGTTATCATTATAAGCATGCCATAATATGCCTTTTCTATCTAAACAGAATGATCGCATATGGTTTGATAGGTCAAATCCAGGGGATCTTCAAATGGGGCATGGTATGTCTTCCAATGAATTAGTGGCCAAAATTTATCATGTACTAGCGTTGGACCCCAATCAAAAGGTATGCAGATTGGTGTATAGGTTTTCTGTAGTAGTTCAAGTGGGCTAGACGGTAGGTAGGTATGTATGCCATTCGAAATTAAACATGTTAATGATTTGGAGATGATGCTTGACATGTACCTAGCACATGAGGCATTGTCTGGGATGAAGGTGAATTTAGAGGTTGTAGGTACCATGGTAGTGTCTTCACCATGGGAGTAAGCCATAAGATAGTATGCTCAATCTCTGTATGCACAGTTCAATATGCAGTACAACGAATTCAGCTTCTACGTTTAATTGTTCGCACGAGACTCCTATATATATATGTGTGTGTGTGTATGTATGTATGTATGGTGCAGGTTGTCTATGTGTCTCATATTGAGCATGGAGATTCAGATTTTGAAATGGTATCAAGCATTAATCCATTCCCCATGTTGGCTTGGAATTGAGTGTAGAGGGGATTTTAGTTCATCGCTTAGATCATCGCCTGACATTAACGCTAGATTGTTTGACTAACATTGCCTAGTTACTTCTCAGGCCTGGGGATGGAGGATGAGGAACCTATACATACCTATTGGTGGTTTCGATGATGATGATCGATGGTGCTGGTATGCTTCAATTAGACTTTGATAACAGTACTGAGCCTTCTCATGGTCATGTGCCAGTTGAAGTAGATGATGATGTGCCTCCTCTCACCAAGCATATGTATATCCCATCCTAATTTGCACACTTCAGGCAGCTAAATTAGCCTGTTATTGATGCATCACAGCCATTGTTCATGGTGTTACATGGCTTGCAAATTGGGATCCAAGTCTTGAGTTTGATCAAGATATGTTCTTTTCACCAATAAGGATGATGTACAGATGGCCATAACCATAATAAAGCTCTACTCTTTGAATAGACATCAGAAGTGCATGGCGGAGGAATCATAGCCATCATACTGGATGCATGATGCAATGCAAGCAGCATCCGACTGGCTATAGTAGGAGGCTTCGAGCAACAAAGTGGAAGAGCAATGGTCTATGGGAGATCAGGTGATAATAGTCTCTATTCCTGTGTGCATCCTAAGGTGTGATAGGACCATCACTAGCTTTCCTCGAAGGTTATTGTTAATTGTATAGCGGATATGGTGAGTGCAAATCTCTCTGTTTTAGTTGCAATGATAGTGGGGGAGATAAGGAGTAGGTTCTAATACAAGGTATTATATAAGAAGGCATGGTACAATAAGCAGAAAATAATTTTGAAGATCTTTGGCGACTGAGGTGAATCATAAAGATAGTTGCCTAAGTATATGCTTGCATTGTGGCAATCCAACCCCATAATACTGATTGTATGGGAGACTACATCTATGAGTACTAATGGTCAAGAATTCAAGATCTCCATACATCTATTTTGGGCATTCAAACCATACATTAATGGGTTCAATTATTACAAGCCAATAATTCAAGTAGATGGCTCATTCCTATATGACAAATATCAGGATACGTTATTGATTGCCACATCGGTTGATAGGAGTAATCAGATATATCCTATTACATTTGCTATTGTTGAAGGTAAGAATAGGAGTAACTGGTCATGGTACCTATCATGCATTAGAATGCATGTTACAGAGAGATAAGAATTGTATCATATCCAATCGGCAGACAGGAATCATTGATACTATGACGAATGTGAGTGGTTGGCAACCCTCTTGTGCATACTATCGCTTCTACTTGCGCCGTGTTATAAGTAATTTCAACCATAGATTTAAGAACTTATGAATGAAGATAATGGGATATAATGCAAGTACACATCTAACAATTTGAATGCAACAATTCAAACATATACTAAACGATGTAGTTTGCCATTTATGTCCCCATTATTATGTAGGTGTGTAGTTTCAAGTGAGAAAATTTTGATACATAATAGATTAGGTCTATGAAGTGGACATGGGTACTATTGAGTGGTTTGATAACATTCCTGAGGAATGTTAAACCCAGTCCTTTGACGAGGGCTATCGATATGAGTACATGACCACCAATTTAGTGGAGTGTGTCAATGGTATTCTCAAAGAGGTTCGCCATCTTCTAGTCACCACTCTAGTGCACCACACATTCATCCATTTCATGATGCATAATGGGAGCAGGTACGTGACATTATTTCAAAGTGAGATGGAGTAGCATAGAAAGAGGGCGTGCCGTTCACATTATGTTACATTGCTTGATCGATGGTAGTTGGTCTTCTAAGTCATCATAATGTTTGACAATCAGACTCAGTAAGGAGGCAATACGTATAATGTGAAGTTGTGAGAGTATACTTGCATATATGGCCAATTTGTAGCTCTAAAGTATCTTTGCTATCATATCATTGCAGCTAGCATGCGCTGAAATCTACCTCGACTGCTATAAATACGTCGATGATTGTTATAGCATCTAAGCAACTCTTGGCTACTATGGGATCAGCTTCCATCCTAGGAGGAGTCAAATTGTTTGGCCCTAATTCCTAATCAGAAAGCGTAACTTAGATCGAACCTTACCCCAAGGAGATGGATTGGAGGGAATCCAAATCGAGACAAAAGTACAGACTCTACAAGCAAAAAGGGCATAAATGCAAGAAGTGTACAACATACTTCTTAGCCAAGCAGTAGTCGATGATTATCTTTAATGTAGTTGTAACTTAATATTGTAACTATGATTGGGTGTAGGCTATGATGTAACTATGACTAAATGTAACTTAATCTTTCACTTGACTACTCATTGTTCTTTATTTCAAACGTTTATCTATTTGCTTGATGTTCACTAGCTGAGATATTTCTCTATTTGTTACAGTTTCTTGTATGTTTGTTATTGATGATTTTTGTGTTCCTATATATGCAAATGGATTCAAGACCTTCTGAGCCATTGTTGCTGACATTACAGCCACACCACTACTCAAAGGTTGTATGGGATGAAGAGGTGTAGGATAGGTTCGATCATTCCTTAGTTTGTTTGTATTATATTAACTACAATCCGACTTATATGTCTTCCATATTTTAGGTTGTACGAGTCCTCCATTGTCGTTATGCCATGTCGATCCTTGATCTTTTCGATCCATGATTAGTAATTTATCTCATCTAGAGCAATTTCTACAGTGTTGCCAAGCTGAGGTTCATGCAGCTGGATTGACATTTGATTACCACCCTGGTGGAGAGGTGGCAACCAAAGATATACACCTTCCATATAGTCCATGAAGAGCACCATCACTGTCGAGGATGTAGCCATCTAGTTAGGTCTACCAGTATGGCCATGCAGTGATAGGTAGCCTCTGATACAGCTAGCCTGAGGAATGTTACCAGCTGCTGGGTCTTAGTCCTTCGAGCCATGTGATTGCGGGTCCTCATTTAAGCCTTAGTTGGCTACATGACTGCTTCTAGCAAATACCGACTAATGCGGATGAGGTGACTATGCAACATCATACATGGGCCTATGTTCTATGGCTTATCAATAGAGATTTGTTCACAGATAAGTCATTTTCAAGAGTATACCTCATATTTCTTCCTCTTTCCGAGGATTTTGGCACCATTGGATGTTATGCTGGAGCGGTGCATACCTAGCATGGCTCTATAGGGAGCTATGTCGTGCTACTGACCCATATGCACATGACATTGATGGTGTCTTCATCCTTGTGCAATTGTGGGCTTAGAATCCTCACATTGTAACATGGAGGGGTTTGATACATGAGGAGGATGGAGAGGCAATGCGTGGGCCCCTTAAGTGATGATATGTTATTGATGTTTGCAAACACTTGCATGGTATAGTCAAAGCATTATTTCATTTATTATAATAAAATAATTTATTCTTCTTTTGTCTATAGATGGAGGGATGCGAAGATTGTCACCAAGGTCACCACGCATGTCCTTATTTAGTACATGTACCAGTTCAATTGATAGATGACCATGTAGGTATGTACACAATAGTGATCATAATATTAGTTATGGATATTTACAATTGTTATCCTACATTGTAGGTCATATAGCAGTTGTACTCAGAGCACATGATTGTGACACTATCGGGGTACTATACTGCTGGACGAGCAATCTGGTATGTTGTCGTTCCAATGATATATATCCATATTGTGGAGTGGTGGTAGCCAAATAGGTGTTGTGGTAATTCAAATTGCAGCAGCCCATATTGACCACTCCATCTTAGAAGAATGCATTGCATGACTTTGATATGAGAGGGCGGTTGGATACCTACTGACTAGATTAGCATGCTAATTTCATTGCTCTCTAGCAGCAGTAAGTCGCTAGTGTGGTCACAGGAGATCCTACTTGAAGCCATAGGGTTAAGTATGTGCATTAATACTACCGCATCATCTAGTGATGGGTTAGTCTAGATGGAGCAGCTTTTCAGATGGTAATAAGTATACACTGCAGTAATCTTCCTATTTTGCATTCACATTGCAGTACTTTAGCATCTCCAGTGAAGAATATAATTTGTTATTAGTGACTATGCTTGCTGTATTTTGTTGTAGCCACAACATATGCTGCAATGGAGGCGAGACATTAGGCATTGCCTCCTACCTTAGCATGCAAGACCCGACAACTAGTGGTGGGCTTTGCTCGAGATTGTAGGCAAGTTGCATCCATTATAGGGCTTCTTGCGTCAGTAATGAGCCCACAATGTCATAGCCTATGATGTTGCATGTCCATGATAAGGTGACGATCTCATTGGTGCAGAAGGACCTAGCTACTCCCTTTTCGACAATTCCATTGGTATTGGAGGCTATATCAAATATAGTCGGCACATCATGGCGGTTGCCCGATGTTTACATACGATCTCAACTACTAGCAACTATAAGACAGATATAGATACCATCGCAATCATTCCCATGTAAGCTCTTGTGCTTATCCTAGCAATAATCAACCATTATTAGAGCACATCCCTTAATGCATGAGGCCATAACGAAAGAGGGCTCTAGGATGTGGTACACATTGACTCATATCTGCTACTATAAATGATTGGGGTGTAGTCATCCTTTTTTGTACGAATGACGTAGTGGCCTATCCACATCATACTTACTATCTCATTTTGTCATTATTGATATTTGTCTTTGCCTTATTAATTTAAATGGTCACACATGAGGTGCAATGATGAAAGAATATCGTCAAGTCACACACATGACTGTGAAAGTCATCATCAGCAAGTATGTCTTCTGAAATGATAGATCATGTACTTGATTGCATGATTACATGATGTATATGTATTTTGAGGCTCTTAATTTTGACCAATGAACATGGACTTATTATGTTTAGAATATTAATTTTTAAGAGTCACATCGATGGCACACTATACATCAAATATTAGTAATATCATGTTTTGACTTAGATTTGTGCAAAGACACCATCATATAGCTTCTCGCAGTCCAAAAGTCAGTGCTATTTAAGCTGGTGTCCCTACCATTACAATAGCATCCTAAATCAAACCATAAGTTTGCATTTTTGAAATATGAGTTTGAAATATACCTTAAACAATATATTTCGAGCTGCTAGATGACATTGAGCACTGGAGGATGAGTTTGGCTATCTAATGGATCCTAATATATAGAGCTCTATGATAGCGTTGAACATAGTAATGGATGAGTGAACTTTTCATGTGCGCCAGGATGTAGATCAAAGGATAGAAGCAAACCATACAACATATTGCTCCCTAAGCAATAACTATCATCATGTTATGGAATGATATTGATTAGCTTCGCAAGGCCTTGTATCTTATCAGATAGGAGAATAACAGCATCAATTTTATTTTAATAAGTACTATTTATGCACCATGCACACGAACTTGCTCGTGATGGAAACATTGAAGAAGTGCATATATTTGCTTGTTTGAGTAGGGAGAAGAAATGCCTTTCTGATGTCAATATATCGGATGAAGATAGCAATGTTTGAAGTAATTGACTTCTCATGTAATTGCAAATCTTACATTTGTAATGCAATTACATTGTCCAACATGAAACGGTTCCAAGCATGCTTTTAAGGAAGTTATAACTCGTAGTTAAGGACAATATTATAACTTAGAGCGAAGGGCATTGTCCACTTCCTCTTGAACCAACTTTCTTTCCATGACTTTGATATGCTTCCTCTTGAACCAACTTTTTTTCGATGACTTTGATTTGGTTGCATGCAAGCTTCAATATGTACTATCGACATCGATGCATCAGCATATGGTTATTCTCTTTTCGTATCCTTCTAATAACTGCCTTATAATCTGTCATGTTACGTCTCTCCATTGTAATGGATCGATGATGCATAATGAGGGCCTCCTAGCACACATAGTTCTTCATCAAGTCTTTCTACCCTTCTAAATGATATGCTCACTCACATCGCATGCCAGTATAATACTCTCGACGATTTAAATATTTTCACTTTCATGGTCATCTTGAAACCTAGAAAGTAGCCATACTTTTGATCATCGACTTGCGTTTGACATTCTAGCCATAGTTGTTTTGCTTTATTATGCTCGCCTTTATACTCCAATAGTTGGCATCTATGCATGCAATCACATCTATGTCTTATGTGCACATAGATATGGGTGACCTTATTTGTCACATTACATCTATGTGTCTCACATCTATTATTTTTATGGCATATGGGACATTACATTTTTTTCTTTTTCTAATAAACTATGTGCGGAGACATGTTAAATTATTGCTTTATTATTTCCTTAAGAGATGATTTCAATTTATACTTTTTTCAACAAACAATTTTTTAATATTTTTTTATAAATTTTAATTTGTACAAAATTGTACCAAAGAAGATGATTTCATGATTAATTTTTTTCCTTTTCTTTAACTGTGGTTTGATTAAAAAAAAATTGCATTCCAATTTATACCAAGGAAGACGATTTCATGATAAAATTTTTCCCTTTTTTTAGCTGTAGTTTGATTAAAAATAAAAAATAATAATAATAATAAAAATAAAAATAATTTGAAATCAGGGAGATGATTTCACATTTTAATCAAACCATAGGAAAAAAAACTAATAAAAATAATGTAAAATTTCTTTTGGAAAGATGATTTCATGTGAAATCGTCTTTCAAATAGATGATTTCATGAAAGTTTTTCTAAAAATATTTAATTAAATTAAAGAAAAAAATTAGTCATTGAAATCGTCACTCTAAGAGATGATTCAATGCCATACTTTTTCTTTTATATGAAAAAAACTTAAAAATTATTTGTTGGACAGACAATTTGATAAATCATTTGCCTTATAGACGATTTCAATAGGGCCCAATTTTTTTTAAGGAGTTGGTGGATAATAATTTTACACAGATGATTTTAGAATTATCTATTGAGCATATGTAAATTATCTACGGATAATTTTAACTTATGACGCATAAAAAAAGAAAAAAATATCCATCATGTTGGCATCCTGTGTGGATTAGTCGGGATGGAGATTCATATTCTCTTCTAAACCTCCTTATCAGAGATATTAGTCTCTTTTCAGGCTACATATGTCCCCATGATTTGTCATGTTTATCGGGAGGCCAATGCTGCAGCTGATTAGGTTACTTCTTCCGTTGCTCGCCATCCTGGCCAATGGAAATGGCACTTCGGTGTTCCTTGCCCTGTTATATTGCAGTAAATTTTGTTCTTTGATCTTATGGGTTTAACTCGCGCTAGAGTAGTATGATCGTCCGCTTGTAACAAAAAAAAAAAATTTATCTTCTCCCATTAAACTAATAATAACCTCAAGTTTTATCGGTTTGGATTTAGTTAAATTAGCCATGTATATCGCTGGTTGTGGCCTTTCTCCTGAATCCCTTCAAAATTTTCTTCATCATCCTTTTTCTCTCTCAAAAAAAGCCAAACTTTAACCATGTATCATACAAAAAATCTGGTGAGAATATCGCGATGGGTCTTCAAACGCGGCGGCTGTCCAAAAATTCTTTGGTCTTGACCAGAACGGTTGGCACCTGTAATGGTGCCATAGATGAATGGCTTTACGTGTAACAACTAAAGAGCCTCATATTTCGTTTTAATATTTTATTAATTTCAAAATTCAAGTAAAAATATTCTTAAATCATAGGGTTTAAATTGTAATTATCTCTAAATACTTTATAAAAAAAACAATTTTTAAAAACTAATACGTTAGTATTTAACTTTTTAAAAATTTGACGCCAAAGAAAACGATTTTTTAAAACAAACAGCAGGACTGCCAATTTTATTTCCTTAGAAAGCACGCTTTTCTTAAAATCATTGTTAACGATTTTGAAATTGCCATATCAAGTGATGGTTTCAGAGTATTTGGGTCCAGGTTTGATCTAAAACTTGAAACCTTTAATTTTCTGGGCTGGGCTAGATCATGCCACGTTACGGCTATAACTATTGATTTATGAGCCACGTCAAATAAAGAATCCAGTCTATTCAAATACTTTAGTTGTTTCCACCATTGATTTATAGCCTGATTAACATTGGTTCCATCATTGGATCTCTCTCTGGATAATTTAGTTGTTATGTAATCAATGACAATCAACTTGTCCTAGTTTTTTTTTTTTTTTGGTACAGACGGTGATTCACACCACCCTAGATCGGGATGGACCCGTTACATCTGAAACTAATAACTGGAACAAAATCAGAGGGCAGTAGTCTTCCGGTCTCCATATCCAATACCCAGAGTGAGAGGCCATCCTGACCGCAATCCAATCCGCAACAGCATTGGCCTCACGATAGACATAGCAGATCTGGATGTTGGAAGCTTCCAAGATCATAGATCGGATATCACATAAGATAGGAATAGAAGGCAAATGGGAACTATACTGCTGACGAATCCATCGAATAACGATAATGGAGTCCCCTTCAATGATGAGCCTGCGGGCGCCAAGAGTCCGAATGGCGTAGGATATACCCGCCCAAGCCGCATAGAGCTCAGTCATTGGTACCGAGGGATCAAGAAGACTAAAACCTCTAGCCGCCAGCATGATACCATCTGCATCACGAATAACATAAGCGGAACCAACACTTCTGCCTTGGATACTCCCATCAAAGTTAATTTCTCACATTAATGAATTACTTACTGCAAGTAAATAAGCATCAAGAAGCACGATTAAGATGAGAAGATTGGCATGATAACTACAAATAATTTTTGATATCATTAACTTTTAAGTGTCCACATGTATAGAACTTCTTATGAGCAAAGAGAGAGCTTTGGGATGGATGGCTACTTTTTTTTTTTTTTTTTTTTTTTTTTTTTTTTTGATTTTTGGGATGAGGATATCTCTGGCTTCCATTCTTTGTAATTTCTCTTTTCTCGGTCAGATATGTTTGATTCAAGTAACATATGGTTATTTCTTGGCAAACTTGTATATGAACCAAGTATTCTCATTCTATCTTGTGCCAATTTATCGCACTGATTCCAAGCTAATCATGAATAAAACTTACCGTGCAAGACTTGGATACAACCTTGAACCTTAGAGGTTCAATCATTCATATTTTGATGACAATAAGATATTGATTGGAAAACTAATAATGTACTTGAATTTGTAATGGCTTACGTAGGCGCACAAGGCCGGTCGAGTTAAAATGGTGAAATTATATCCGAAAGATCTAATAAATCCCAAGTTTCACTTAAGAATAAAAGTTGGAGAAGGAGAATTGACAAATTCAAAATGTATCCGACATGTCAAAGTCCAAAGAAAGAAGTATCTCATGTAAATTTATATCTTTCTTATGGTCCTACATAAAACTTGGTAAGAAAATAAGTGCACGAGCTTCAAAACACTTTAAAAATATTAGATTATGTTTTAGATAATAATCAATATAAATAATCATAAAAAATTAAAATTGGAGTGTATGAATTGGATTATAAAATGGTTGATCGGACTAAGTTGTGCCTCAAAATGATCAAATGATCATAAACAGTCGATAGCTCTACGTTACATGGTTGATTGGCCCTAACTTGGCGACGCTTTTGATAGCCCCAATGATTGAATTTTAGACGACATTGAGCTATCTAAAAGCCCCAATAGTCATATTTTTACATGCCTACACAATTTAAGGGTCTTCTAATTTGGTTATAAAATTTTGGATTGATTTTCATTAGGAAATACTTAGAAAATAGCTTTACGAGCCTTTAATGCACATACTATCCAATCCAATGTTTAGTACTTTATGGCAAATCCATATTCTTGAAGTATTATTTTGAGTATTTTTTTCTAAGAGAAAAGCCTTTCAAGCTTTGAGAAAATTTGTGAAGGTTACTTCTTAATTCAAAGAAAAAGAGAAGTGCAAAAGGATTTGGTCTTCACCCAAGAAAAGATAAAATAAAATAATAAAATAATAAATATAATATTCTAAAAGTAATTCTATACTATCTAGTTAGAAATCATAGAAGCCCAAAAAAAAAAAAGTAAGTTTAAAATTTTTACAAATTTAGGTAAGAATTTCTTATGCATGCTTATACGAGTGAATGCCAGTACAATCTACATGTTAATGGACATATTCATATTATGATGCTAATATAATGATATAACTAAGATCATGAAGCTAATCAAGACTAAAATTTATTGATGATAGAATTATGCTTAACAATGCATAACTATTATGTGCATGTGCATATATTAGGTTTTCATTTAATAGTGATGGAATGCTTGCTTAAATATTGTAGAATTTGACTAAGTACTATGGATCGTGAAGAATGGCAATGGAGTAGTCTACAGATTGGTTGCCACAATGGGCTGGAGCACGGCTCGATTTGTTGCCACCGTAGGTTACAATGCGGCTCAATTTGGTTGCTTTTGCGGAATAGAGTGCAGCTAAACTTGATAATCTACCATAGGCTGACATACGATTTAACTAATCTAATGTCTCTTTCAAAATACAAAAATGTGAAATTGAGTAAACTGCCATTGAATAACATCATGAAAACAAGGATGCTGGTACATGATGACAACTAATATAATGATATTATGGTTTATTATTGTTGACCCTATATTGATTTTGATGTTTACAAAACACTTAAGCAATGGTTAATCATATTAAGCCTGTTGCAGAGAAGTTCAAATGCCCTACAAGTAAGTACTTTCATGCAAAAATTTTATATGAGTATCTATCAATTTTATTTTATTATTTGAATGCTATCTCACTTCTCTGGCCGTTCCATTTACTTTGAGAGTTAGCTAACTAGCTAGCTTGTTCTTCCTGTTAGCTAGCTAGAACATAAATTAGCTAACTAGCTTTGCTTCTATGTGACTTGGCCGAGCCATTCCTTATTTAGGCTAGCTGGCTAGCTAGCTTGCCTTTTGTTTAGCTAGCTGGAGTTCCTTTTTAGCTAGCTATGGTGCCTGTAACTTGCTTGGCCGAACCACTTTGTTTTTTAGCTAGCTTGCTCCTTTGTTAGCTAGCTTGTTCTTCTCTGTTAGCTAGCTTGACCTCTTTGTGAGTTAGCTGATTTCATTTTAGTTAGCTTGGTTTTTATCGTCTCTGTGCTAGTTGGCTGGTTTGGGTATCAATTAGCTAACTAGCTAACTTAACTTCCCTGTTAGCTAGCTGGTTTGGTTCTTTAGCTAACTATCATTTACTGTCACTCTTACTTGGTCGAACGCCCCTTCTTTTTATTAGCTAACTGATGTGCTAGCTGATGCTTCTTTTAGCTAGCTAATATCCACTGTGAGTTAACTGGTTTGCCTTTTAGCTAACTAAGCTTCTTTCTTAGCTCACTATTTTTCACAGAATGTGCCTGGCCGAGCGATGTTGTTTTCTAGTTAGCTGGAGAGCTAACTCCTACTCCTCCAAGCCGTTTGAATTGGTTCTGCAGTTAGCTGGAGAGCTAGCTATCTTTTAATTCAGTTAACTGGAAAGCTAGCTACTCCTCATGGGCGTGTGATTGCTTTTTCATTTAGTTAGCTGGAGAGCTAACTCCTCTGGTCGGTCTCCTTTATGCTTTTGTATTTAGTTAGTTGGGGAGCTAACTATCCATTGCTTAGTTAGCTGACTAGCTAACTCCCCACTCTCTGATGTTTTTCTCCTCTCTCAGACCGAGGAAGCTGGGGAGCTAACTATCATCCCAAGTCTTCTCCTGAGCCGCATGCTTCTTTTTCTTCAGTTAGCTGAAGAGCTAACTAGTGGATGGCTTAGTTAGCTGAATAGCTAAATGATGGTCTTGCCCTTTTTGCTCCTGTACCGTATGGTTTGGTTGTTAGCTAACTGAGTAGCTAACTAACCAATGTTTTAGCTAGCCAAGTAGCTAGCTCCTGAGATTTCTGTGGCTGCCGTGCTCTCACATGTTAGCTAGCTGATTAGCTAGCTGAAGGCCCTTTTTCTCCTCAAAGCAGGCGATCGTCTTCCACTCTCAGCTACCTAGATTTATTTCCAGTTAGCTTTCCTTCAAGCTGTTTCGGGCGTGCTTCTCTCTCTCTACTTTTATTCTAATTGCTATTTTCAGCTATACTAATCTTTATTTTTGAATTATGACAGAGTTCTTTCTACCCCAAATGGATCCATGCATTCAATGCTTAAGATAAATAATCTCAACTGTATTTTTTTCTTCCCGTTTTATTTCCATTTATTTCATTTGTATCTAACGGATCTTTTGTTGTTAGATTGTTATATATAGCTGAGATTAGAAGCAAAACTTGACGAAACTTTTGAAGAAGAAAAACAAGAGAGATCCAAAAAAAGAGAGCTTTTATTGCATATTCTTGAGTGGTTGCTGTGCATTGAAGATCATTCATTGGTGAAAAGTTATCCAGATTTTTTAAAGCCTTCAAGCAAATCAAGACTCCAGCTACCTCGACTTTGCTCATTTATTGCTGTGGATTTGCTACAAATTTGTAAAGTATTCTCTTAATATTTGCTCATTTTAGGAGCTGCTTGATATCATTTATTCTGATTCTTTGTAAAAGGGTTAGTGTTAACCCTTTAGTTCTTGCTGGCCTCCTTGTGCCATTCAACAAGAGGACTAGCCTTGTGAGGCTAGGGGTTGGCTTCCTTGTGCCAGAAAAAAGAGGACTAGTCAGGGAAGGCTAGGGGTTTTTGGCTACCTTGTGCATATAAAATAAGGGGGCTAGCCGGGGAAGGCTAGAGGTTATAATCGTTGTGATACGATTAGTGAAATTCCCAAAGGTTTTGGGGAGTGGATGTAGGTGCTGAGTTTGGCACCGAACCACTATAAAATCTCTTGTGTTTGTGGTTGTTTGATTATTTGCTTTCATATTGTGCACTACACTCACCGTGCAAATTAATTTGAATTAGGGTTAAAGCACATACTTGCTTAGTAATTTTTTTAATAACCCAATTCACCCCCCTTTTGGACTGCTATATCTAGGTAACAATTATTGATCTTATATTAGTATATTAGTTGAATGATTTGATATGGTCATTATTGAGCGTGATTTAACTAATATGAACTATTATTACTTTGAGATATGATTATGATAGATTATCGTCACCGTTGCACATATTGTTATATTATATGTTTATGAAGCTATTTCATTTCGCATGCTGGAGCCTATGGAAATTCTCATTATTGGGCTAAGGCTCATTATATATATATATTTAAAAACAATTGTATAGAGCCGCTTGAAACTTAATTAGTCTTAAATATATATATAATGATTAGACGAATTCCAAAATTAGATGAATGATTTTAAATATATAGCCTGATTGGTTCATTATAGTACAATAAATCATCAGTCTAACTGACATTTTTAAAAACATCCAATGGACTGACGTTTTGATTTTATTGGATGTCAGATTTTCATCAAAGCTGAATGCCAACGCAGCCCAAAATGCGTTACGGTAAATAGTTTGAATTTCGCATTTGTTTGGTAAAATGTTTTTAGAAGCTTTATTTTTTTTTTTTCAAAAAAACCATGCATGATTGACCCATAGTATTAACAGAAATTGTGATAACTGGTCTAATTATTGTCAGATAACGCAGTGTTCCATCGTCAAGCACTGAACCACCTTGCAATGACTAGGAAATAGTGCACTCTATGAGTCATGTTTGGCTTCAATGTCCAAGAAATAATGCAACTCATCAAGATCTTTTACAGGGAGGGAACTATTGGGTAATGGGCCAAAATATATCCTAAATATCCTAATGGGCCTTGAAAGCCCATTACCGCCTTATATGTGTGAATGAGAAATTGCGGGGACATTTAGTCCCATATCGAAAAAATCAAGAAAGGAAGGTTCACTTATATGGAAACCACTTCCTTGAAGCTTAAGTTCCTTAGGCTCACCACAAGTGGAGAGTGCACGCGCACGCGCGTGTGCGAAGGGCGCAATGGGCGCTTTGTAGGCGCACTTTGCACTTCATCGTCGCGAGGAGCTTGAGGGGCTTTAAATTTTTATAGATCAAGATGATCCGACGGTGGAGATTGATCGGATCAAGATAAGGGGCTGAGATCAATTGATCGTTGATCGATCGGATGAAGGGTCGAGATGCGGTGATCAAATCACAATCTTGATCATGATCCAACGGCTGACATCCGTCGGTTGACCAAGTTGACTAGTCAACAGGAGGTTGACCAGTCAACAGGACGGTTGGTTGACCAGTCAACATGACGGTTATGATAAGGTGTCCGTTCGATCGTACGGTTGTGATAGGCATCCGCCTATCTGATAACGTGATCATCAGATCACGATGATGAAAAGGCTTATCAGGATAAGGATAGACTTATCTGATCGGCTGATCTTCAGATCACAGCCATGAAAAGGCTTATCCGATCGCCTGATCTGAAGATCACGATGTCTAAAGGGCATATCAAGGGTGATAAGCCCTTAACCCTCACATCCTTTGATAATAGAATTTAAATTTAATTAAATTCGTAGGGTTGCTTCCAAGGGGCACCTAAAAAAATATAAATAGGACCCTAGACCCTCTCATTTCATTCATCCCAAGCCATTCCGAATTGAGTTCAATTTGAATCAATTCTAGTCTTCTTCTCTCTTAGGCATTTGCATACTTTCCTAAGGATAGTATAGCAATAGTGCATTGAAAAGAGAGTAGCATTCTTGGTTCGAAAGTTTTGGTGAATTGTAGTGCTGCTTTCATCAAAAGGAGACTGTTGTATCCTGGGAGACAATCGTCATACTGACCGTAAGCACCATTGCGGGACGAAATTGTCTTAAGGACATAGAGTGAAACTCTAGCCTCAGTCTGATTCATTAGGTAGCCACCATCTGCCAACATACCCACCAACAATCTTAAGACAATTTCCTGCTACCACGGAAGTGCTGCTGCAGATGGCTACTATGACGACATCCATTCAAGCCGAGAGACCGGAGAAATTCTCTGGCACGGATTTCAAGAGGTGGCAACAGAAGATGCTGTTCTACCTCACAACTCTGAACCTGGTCAGAGTGCTGAATGAAGATCCGCCTGTCCTGAAGGAAGGGGAGACCGACAAGCAAGTCATTGCTGCGGTGGAGGCATGGAAGCACTCAGACTTCCTTTGCAAGAATTACATCCTGAATGGTCTGGACAATACCCTGTACAATGTGTACAGCAGTATTGCTACTGCCAAGGAGTTATGGGCATCCCTGGACAAAAAGTACAAGACAGAGGATGCTGGACACAAGAAGTTTGTGGTTGGAAGGTTCTTAGACTACAAGATGGTCGACCACAAAACAGTTATGGAGCAAGTCCAAGAGCTCCAGATCATCCTGCATGAGATACATGCAGAGAGAATGTCTCTCAGCGAGTCATTCCAGGTAGCTGCCATCATAGAGAAGCTACCACCACTATGGAAGGACTTCAAGAACTACCTGAAGCATAAGCGGAAGGAGATGGGACTTGAAGACCTAATTGTCCGCCTAAGGATCGAGGAGGACAATAAGAGCCAAGATAAGAAGGCAGGAGGACAACCTGCTGAGCCAAAGGCCAACCTCATAGAAGGGAAGAAGAAACGCAAGTTTCCAGGCGAAGGCTTTAAACAGAAGAAGGGCAATCCAAAGAAATACAAGTTTAAGGGAAAGTGCTTTGTTTGTGGAAAGCAAGGACACAAATCCAAGGACTGCCGTTTCAAGGATAAAGAAAAGAAAGAAGTCAACGTTACTGAAACCCTATCCAAAGAGGTATCCGAGATGATGCTGTCAGCTGTTGTATTTGAAGCAAACATGGTTGACAAAGCAAATGAGTGGTACATCGACACTGGAGCTACCAGACATGTCTGCTCTGATAAGAGTATGTTCTCATCATATACTCCTATCAATGGTAGAAATTTGGTCATGGGTAACTCCGCTACATCCAAGATAGAAGGACTTGGCCGCATCGTTATGAAGATGACATCTGGCAAGGAGCTTCTACTGAATGATGTGCTACATGTCCCTGACATCCGGAAGAATCTCATATCAGGCTCCCTCCTAAGCAAACATGGCTTTAGGATGGTCTTTGAGTCTGATAAATTTGTACTCACTAAGGGGGGATATTTATTGGAAGGGGTTACTTGAATAATGGATTATTCAAGGTGAATGTAATGACTGTACACAGAAACCTTGAAATGAATAAAGCTTCTTCTTCTGCTTATATGTTGACTCCTCTTGTTTATGGCATGATAGATTAGGACATGCGAATTTTAATTCATTACGAAAATTAATGAAATTAGAATTATTACCTAATCATGAAATCGATCCACATTACAAGTGTGAAGTGTGTGTTGAAGCTAAGTTAGCAAAAACACCATTTCCATCAGTTGAAAGAAATACTGAACCTCTTGACTTAATTCACAGTGATCTATGTGACTTAAAGTCAATTCAAACTAGAGGAGGTAAAAAGTATTTTATAACATTTATAGATGATTCAACAAGATACTGCTATGTGTATCTACTAAAGTCTAAAGATGAGGCTTTAGAAATGTTTAAATGTTATAAGAATGAAGTTGAAAATCAACTTGGCAAAAAGATTAAGGCCATAAGGAGTGATAGAGGTGGTGAATATGATGCACCTTTTGACGAATTTTGTCAGGAGCATGGCATTATTCATCAAACTACTGCTCCTTATTCGCCTCAATCTAATGGAATTGCGGAACGTAAAAACCGCACATTAAAAGAAATGATGAATGCTATGTTAATAAATTCTGGTACACCACAGAATTTATGGGGAGAAGCAATTCTCTCAGCAAATCATATTCTTAATAAGATACCTCTTAAGAAGAAGGAAGTACTCCATATGAGTTATGGAAAGGAAAGAAGCCTTCTTACAATTACTTAAGAGTGGGGGTGTCTAGCTAAAGTAGCTATTCCGGACCCCAAAAAGGTCAAGATAGGACCTAAAACTGTTGATTGTATATTTATCGGATATGCACATAATAGTAGTGCATATCGCTTTCTTGTGTATAAATCAGATATAACTGATATACAGAAAAATACAATCATGGAATCAAGGAATGCAACATTCTTTGAAAATATATTTCCAAGTAAAAGGAAATTAGAAATAAGTTCAAATAAAAGAACTTATGATGATAATACTGCTAGTAGTAGTCATCAGGAAGAATATCCTGAAGATGAACCCAGACGCAGTAAGAGACCAAAAGTTGCTAAGTCCTTTGGTCCTGATTATGTAACTTATATGTTACAAGATGAACCTCAGACATTCAAAGAGGCAATGTCTAATCCAGAAGCACCCTTTTGGAAAGAAGCTGTCAATAATGAAATTGAGTCCATCATGCATAATCATACCTGGGAGTTGGTAGACCTACCATCTGGTATGAAACCTTTAGGGTGCAAGTGGATATTTAAGAAAAAGCTAAAAGCTGATGGATCAATTGACAAGTATAAAGCCAGATTAGTGGCTAAGGGCTTCAAACAAAAAGAAGGTATAGACTTCTTTGATACCTATTCACCAGTAAGTAGAATAACATCTATAAGAATGTTAATCGCTTTTGCAGCCATTAACAATCTTGAAATTCATCAAATGGATGTTAAAACTGCTTTTCTGAATGGTGAATTAGATGAAGAAATATACATGGAACAACCTGAGGGATTTATTGTTCCAGGACAAGAAAAGAAGGTGTGTAGACTTGTTAAATCCTTATATGGATTAAAGCAAGCACCTAAGCAATGGCATATAAAATTTGATAATGTAATGTTATCAAATGGATTCAAAATAAATGAATGTGACAAATGCATATATGCCAAATCCCTATCTGAAGGGTATGATAATCTGCTTATATGTAGATGACCTGTTAATCATTGGTAGTAATACTGAAATGATTAAACAGACTAAGAAAATGTTGATCAAACATTTTGATATGAAAAATATGGGTGTTGCAGATGTTATACTAGGAATTCGAATCACTAGAACATCTGAGGAAATAATATTATCTCAATCTCATTATATTGAGAAAATATTAAATAAGTATAAAAAGTATGATACTAGCCCGGTGAAAACACCTGTAGATGTTAATCTACATTTGGCTAAGTATACTGGAGAACCCATATCTCAATTGGAATACTCACGTATAATTGGCAGTTTAATGTATGTCATGAATTGTACTCGTCCTGACATAGCATATGCTGTCAATAAGTTGAGTAGATTTACAAGTAATCCAGGTCCAAATCATTGGACAGCTCTAATAAGGGTATTAAGATATCTGCGATATACCCTAAGTTATGGATTACATTATTCAAGATATCCAGCTGTATTAGAAGGATACAGTGATGCAAATTGGATATCTAACACAGAAGATACAAAATCCACAAGTGGATATGTATTCACCTTAGGAGGAGGTGCTGTGTCATGGAAATCTTCTAAACAAACTTGTATAGCTCGATCCACTATGGAATCTGAGTTTATTGCCTTAGAAAAGGCAGCTGAAGAAGCAGAATGGCTTCGAAACCTTTTAGAAGATATTCCATGTTGGCCAAAGCCTGTGTCTGCAATATGCATACATTGTGATAGTCAATCGGCAATATGCAAAGCACAGAATAAGATGTATAATGGTAAGTCTAGACATATACGTCGTAGACATAATACCATTAAGCAGTTACTTGAAATTGGTGTAATTTCTATTGACTATGTTCAGTCAAAAGAAAAACCTAGCGGATCCATTAACAAAGGGGTTACCAAGAGATCAAGTAAACTGTTTATCGAGGGGAATGGGTTTAAAACCTATAACTAAAAAATCTTCATAGTGGATACCCAACCTAGCTGACTGGAGATCCCAAGATCTAGGTTCAAAAGGGACAACTAAATTATGAAGAGACTTGATAGCACTAAGGATGTACAATCCTACTCATTCCTATGATAATTGGTGCTACCTGCTAAAGGTACTAGGATAAGCATTGCTTTTAATGATTCTTATGACATGAACATCATGTGGGGTATAGCAGGATACTCTTAATAAGAATCACCTATGTGAGTGTGAACTGGGCCAATTCTATGAGAATTTTAAGGTTTAATTCTCTGAAGCACTCATGAGACCAGGAGTTGTTCGGGGCCAAAATGAACACAACCATGAGAACCAAAAGAATGCTCGGAAGAAGTTGCGTGATTGTTATTGTCTTAGTTTACACAAAACGCTGAAAGGTTCAAGACATCGTGTTCACCTTTTAGCAAGTAAACTCGATAACAACTCACTAAGGAAGGTTCAAAGCCACAAGCTACCTATCCCGATACAACTTCATCCCATTATACTCTCTTTAGTGTGTCTGCATATTCATTTGCATTAAAATCCTTTTATGTGGGGGTTTGCCTTTGCTGATCTCTGATGATCTTTGATCTAAGTCCAATTTCCATTCATGTGGGGGATTGTTGGGTAATGGGCCAAAATAGACCCTAAATACCCTAATGGGCCTTGAAAGCCCATTACCGCCTTATGTGTGTGAATGAGAAATTGCGGGGACATTTAGTCCCATATCAAAAAAATCAAGAAAGGAAGGTTCACTTATATGGAAACCACTTCCTTGAAGCTTAAGTTCCTTAGGCTCACCACAAGTGGAGAGCTTGAGGGTGATGCGTAGCATTACCCTCGCGCACGCGCACGCGCGTGTGCGAAGGGCGCAATGGGCGCTTTGTAGGCGCACTTTGCACTTCATCGTCGCGAGGAGCTTGAGGGGCTTTAAATTTTTATAGATCAAGATGATCCGACGGTGGAGATTGATCGGATCAAGATAAGGGGCTGAGATCAATTGATCATTGATCGATCGGATGAAGGGTCGAGATACGGTGATCAAATCACAATCTTGATCATGATCCAACGGCTGACATCCGTCGGTTGACTAGTCAAGTTGACTAGTCAATAGGACGGTTGGTTGACCATCAACAGGATGGTTGGTTAACCAGTCAACAGGACGGTTGGTTGATCAGTCAACATGACGGTTATGATAAGGTGTCCGTTCGATCGTACGGTTGTGATAGGCATCCGTCTATCTGATAATGTGATCATCAGATCACGATGATGAAAAGGCTTATCAGGATAAGGATAGACTTATCTGATCGGCTGATCTTCAGATCACAGCCATGAAAAGGCTTATCCGATCGCCTGATCTGAAGATCACGATGTCTAAAGGGCATATCAAGGGTGATAAGCCCTTAACCCTCACATCCTTTGATAATAGAATTTAAATTTAATTAAATTCGTAGGGTTGCTTCCAAGGGGCACCTAAAAACATATAAATAGGACCCTAGACCCTCTCATTTCAGGTATCCCAAGCCATTCCAAATTGAGTTCAATTTGAATCAATTCTAGTCTTCTTCTCACTTAGGCATTTGCATACTTTCCTAAGGATAGTATAGCAATAGTGCATTAAAAGAGAGTAGCATTTTTGGTTCGAAAGTTTTGGTGAATTATAGTGCTGCTTTCATCAAAAGGAGACTGTTGTATCCTGGGAGACAATCGTCATACTGATCGTAAGCACCATTGCGGGACGAAATTGTCTTAAGGACATAGAGTGAAACTCTAGCCTCAGTCTGATTCATTAGGTAGCTACCATCTGCCAACATACCCACCTACAGGAACTCCTTTGATAAAGCAAAAAAAAAAAAATATTGGTGAGTAATTCAGATGTAGGTCTAGTGAGGCAAGCCGGCAAAATTTCCTCACACAACAGATGATAAAATTTCCTCAAATCACCTTTCTGTACAGATAGAACAAAACATTCTTTAGGTAAACTGATAACATTGTAAACAGATAATAGACTCCTAAAGTTCAATATGGTTGACTTGTTGATTTCTGCTTTAAACTTTCAACAACAAAACATGACAGAGCTGCTTAAGAAATATAGAGCGTAGCAGCTTTCCTTCGTCACTTTCTGCCATGCAAAATTAAAAATAAAATAAATAAAATAAAGAATTAAAAACAAAAATCTAAAACCTCGTACATGCTACAAGTGTAGTTACAACTTGAACAGATGATCCCGAAATTTGAAATATACAAAAGGAACACGTACCATTAAAAGAAAAAAATCAAGGTAAAAAACACATGCTGGCTCAGCCGCTCAGGTGCCCATATGCTTACATATAGGGTGCAATGTTTGTTCTTAATAGTTCTCAAAATGCGCTGCTACTAAAGTCTGTTCCTGGAAATACAAGCTTTTACATCCATAAATTCCAGACATTTGTTTCTTCAATGGAACTTGTAGTAAAACCACCACCTGAGTATTGCAGCATGCATATTATTGTTCTTGTATCGATCATGAACACATTTCCAGCCCACTTAAATAGCATAGGTTTAATTGCCTCAAGGTCCTGGTTTGACCTTATTTCCTTGTGTAGATCGTAGGTGTCTTTGTGTCTTTTGATGCTCGGAGCTGTTCTAGAGTGGCAAGAACTTCTGTCATGCTAGGCCTGTTTTTGGGGTCTGTGTGTAGACACTGCACGGCAAGAGCAGCAAGCGCCTGGGCTTCCTTCTTTGCATATTGACCCTCCAGCCTTGTGTCCATGATCCTTAATATTTCCCTCTTTCATTCAAAAATGGCTTTGCCCAGTCTACAAGAGATTCCTCCGCAGCACATCTGTCTTCATCCAGTGCTCGCCTCCCTGCTAAAAGTTCTAACAGCACAACTCCAAAGCTGTACATGTCGCTCTTTACACTCAAGTGACCTGGCACAGGAAGGTTTAATTGGTAATGCTATCCAATTTGCTGTTTTAGATGATACAATTTAAATAAATAATTAATTTCTTCAATCTTAAGGACATATGAATGCTAGTCATTTCATATTATTGATTAACAATATAAAAGAAAAATGCTAGTCATTTCAATAGTTCAGGAAGAAAAGGCCAAAAAATGTGATACACTAGTCATTTAATCAGTCCAGGAAGGAAAGGTAAGAAATATGTGAAATATTATAGTTCTCAATCAGATAGGACTGGCATTGAAACATAAATTTTCATTTCATTGTTTGTTAGATGAAGGCATCGATGCTAATGGGACAATCAGTACTAAATCCCAGTAGATATATATGCAGGTCTCTTGTGACATTACATGATGGGTCAGCCTAAATTCTTGTGGCAAAAGACAAACAAGTATCAGATTGTGTTTTATAGTATAGCACAGTTATAAAAGGCTGTTATGGTACAGTTGTAAAGGGCATTTTAAGGTCTCTAGTGCAGTCTAGTGACAAATCAAATCGGGATCTGATATAACCTGTGGCGATGTATTCTGGAGCAGCATAACCACGAGTTCCAACAACCCGAGTTGAAACATGAGTTTTGTCTCCTGTAGGACCGTTTCTTGCTAAGCCAAAATCCGATAGTTTTGCATGGAAGTCCTGCAATTAATCTCCAAGTTAAGCTTCATTTGTACCTAGAAAGATAGAGAAAGAGTGATGGAATATAGTTGTCTGTCTGCTGGCTGTCCTAAATAAACATACCGAGTCGAGAAGAACATTGGAAGCCTTTAAATCACGGTATATTACTGGTGTTTCTAAGCTGTGTAAGAATGATAGCCCTCGAGCGACATCAATGGCAATGTTGACTCGCATCACCCAGGAAATAGGTTGTACTCCTCCTGTGATGGACAAAATCAACAATTTCAATGGAAGATAAATATAAAATTAGGAAGAAAGTCATACAGAATCCATGCTTGCCACCATAACTGTATAAAATACGCAAATACAATGCTTGTGTTTCTCGAAGTTTATAGTGGCACAAAAAAACGAAAAGAAGGATGTCTGAAACTGGATCAAATTTAGGAATGCATTGGAAATGATTTCATTGCAGTGAAATATGGTTTATTTTGATGTAGACTTGTTTTCTTCCCCTAAACTTTCACAGGATACTTGAAATATTCATTCGAAGGAAAAGAGAGAGAAAAGAAAAAAAAACATCATATATGGAGAGTTCTTTGATGGAAGTATTAACATACTTCTGAACAAATGGTTCTCCAAGCTGCCCCTCTGCATGTACTCATAGACAAGAGTTTGTTATCAGACTCTGAACAGTATCCTATGAGTTTCACTAGATTTTCATGGCGAAGCTGGCCCAAATAGGTCACTTCAGTCTGCAAAAGTAATGAATAAATAGTCAGGGTGAAGTTCAGAAATGAAGTTCGCCTGTCACATGAGAAGTATTATCAAGAAAACCCAGTGTGAAATTAGGTATTTAGGCTACATACAAGCCATTCTTTGTGTCCTTGAAAGCTTTCCCGTTTGAGTTTCTTGATGGCAACGACAATGCCAACTCCTGGTCTTGTGGGGCAAAAGCTATTTTCATCAATCCATCCTTTGAAGACACACCCAAACCCTCCTTCACCGAGATAAGAATTGGAGCTGAAATTTTTAGTAGCATTCTTGAGATCATTCAAGGTAAAGGCCTTCAAACTGACTGCAGGTGATGCCTGCAAACCAACTGCAGGTGTACCGACTGCATATATTTCCTCGCTTATGAATGATGGAAGAGAACTACCAACCCCAGTAGAAATTGTTTTGCTTGAATCTTTTGAACTGGAAGTAGTAGTAATGCTAGGAAGCGAATTCTCTGGAGACAAGATGCTAATTTAGATCACTTTTATTATTTTTTAAATAATATTTGAAAAGGAAATTTAACTTTGAATGATGATAGCACCATGGAAATACAAAAAGATAATTTTGTCTGCAGTGTCTAGAAATTTACTTCAAAGAACTCAAACAGGGTCATAATCCAAAGTAAGTAAAAATTCATAATGGTCTTTGTATAATACAAACATAACAAGAACAAATAAACAGTAAAAGTGTGAGTTCACCAAAAATGAGTCAAGTAGCACCAAACTTACTTCGAATAGGATGACATATCAAAGCCTATGAATTGTAAATGAGACTATTTTCATGTTAATATATTATCAAGGAGATAGACTGATTTCTTTTTTTTCTAAAAAAAAGGAAAAAAAAAAGAAAAGAAAAGAAGATAAAGTGGTAAGGAAAATCAAGCTGTTCTCAAGAACTAGTATGTACTTTTATGATCTATTTCAGAAATGATTGTCAAGATGATTTTGAAAGCTCTATATGGCTGGCTATGCATTGGTTGATCTTAGATCCAGAAAAAGTCTTGTGATTGTGACCATGAAAGATGACAACAGCCCCATTTAATTCTTAATTAAAATAGTTTTGATGTTCAAATCAAATTGCAGTGAATTTATATGGTAATCACAGTTCCTTACATATATGAAATAATTTCTAATCTTGCATAATCATAACCAGAAAAATTCATATTGCTACAATCCAAATAGCCAAGAACAGAGGGTAGATAGCTTCAGCTGGAAAGGTTCGGTAGTCTAGGCATAAAATGAAATATTTATTAATGGGTAAGCAACAATGAACCCTTCATGAACACTTCATTCAGAAAATCTAGATTACATTGCTTTCTAAAGATGGAAATGACAACACCATAAACAGCAAGCTCCATTCTTACTTTTTGGTTTCATATTTTTAAATTTGTAATGCTCAGTCCTATTGAAGCTACATCTTCTGTCTTTTGCATTTTCTGGCAACTTCTATGCTTATTATCCTAGGCCTTCCCCACCTCTTTCCTACTCATATATATGCATCTAAGCCTCTCACATGATCCTATTCTATACCAACATTCAAATGTTAAGATCTAAACTTTTATTATTGGTCGCTAATTTTATCCAGCAGGAAAGTTGAAGAATTTCATCAGTGTCAGCGGTAATCAGCACATCATTCTGATACACAAATTGTGCAGGATAGATACTTCTTTTGCCTGTCTAGGCTGTCAATATGCAATAAATACCTAATAAATATGTATTACCATTCTTGCTTCTGACAGGATGGGAAGCTGTTGTGAGCAAGATTTGCCATCTTGGTACCAGATCTTGTACTGGTATCATGCTGATACAGTATTGGTACGCCTAATATATGAAATAGTTTGACATTTTGAGACTTGATATGCCTTAAGTCCTAAGTCTCAATTTGCTACTAGTACAGTATGGTATGCCCTAGTAAGGCATACTATGCTTGTGAGTATAACAATAATATTGCATCATGAAAATCAAACTGCTAGAACAAAGTAGGGTATTGACACTCATTTCAAGAACCAATTACAAACCAGAAAGACAAATTCATTGAATCTAGCATTCCATAGTCATTATAATTTATTTTTCATTTTCTTTGCAATCAACACTCAAAGTTTTTCAAGAGATTATACAAACATTGTTTGAAGCATATCTACTTTATGGATGTGAAATCCTGAAGTACGAGAAGTTCATCATGATCAATATTGCTGTACTCAATGGAAAAAATTAACAGAACTATACGTGGTTGCCAATGAATTTTATCTAACTAAGATGGTTAATGGTTATGACTCCCGCTTTCTAGCATAAATTGTTTAGGATATATAAATTAGCTCAATTTTGGTATATTTTTCATGGTGCATGTTTTGGTTATAGTTGTTCTAGTTTGACTGGCAAAACCTTATGGATCGATACTATAATTCTTAAACCCAAACCAAACTAAGCCAAATAGAAGAAGATCAAACTTGCATTTAATCTTTTGGTCCTATTCAAATATGCACAAGGCTCAGATTATGCCAAAATCTAATCCCTCTTGACTTGCTTGCAGTTAGGTATGATTTTATATTATGAGAAAAGGTACCAAACCTTTTTTTTCCCCCCTTTTCATGCTTTACCAAAATTTTGTAAATTAATTTTTTAATATTAAATAGATAATTCTAGATCGCATGGATATTTTAGATAGAATGAATAATTCAAAAATATTAAGAAGATAATCTTGAAATCTGGTTAGATTAATGCAGAACTGCTCTTTTAGCTTCCACTTTTAGAATGGCCTTACAGATTTGTGTAAATGCACCAGTGTACATGTCTTGCCTTTTTTTCCCCAAAAACAATCGAAACAATGAAAGGAAAACAAGTCATACACTATAATACAACTATTTTGTTCGGGTCATTTCAAGGAAGACCATTCATTTCAGATGCATCAACAGAGAAATACTATATTCATATAAAATAATTATTTTTTTAAAAAATAATTATTATGTAAGATACTATGTATCTTACAAGATTCAAGTCTTGCTATCTTGTTACCTATTCTGAGCTTCACTGGAAGTTGACAATCACAACACTAGAAACACCAATATATTTTATCCACATGGCTTAGTTCCATTGATTTTTTCCCCTCCATTCTTATGATCACATCGGGATATCTCATAACCATCTATTTTGACTGGAGCCACATTTTTATTCATAATTCTACAACAAAATGCATTCCACGTATTAATATTTATTGATTTTCAGATGTTTGATCTCTTATCCATGGTATACTATACCGATGTGTACCATCTTATATCGAGTATATCATATAATATTAGTACCAAATCAAGACTCGGTACAAGGTGCTTACCAAGCCTCAGTATGCTGAACCAACATATGTACCAAATGATGTATTGATACTACACTAATGTGGTACCGGTAAGGGATTCGGTACCAGGACAGCAAACCTTTGTTTTATCCTTTCTTTGATTGTTCTAATTTCGTGTCCAAGATTATCTGTCTCATCAATTGACATGATATCTTACATAAATAACATTTAACATGATGCTTTCCTGGAAGTACTAGTACTACTTAAGTTTTAAGGAGATGCTATAAGATTTGCTTAGTCAAAACCTTGATGTAGCCAATATGAAGAAAATTCAGTTGTCTAGTCGCCATTAATCAAAAGGCTTTCTCAATACTTCATGCACATGAGCAACAAACTACATATACCCTTCAAATATGTTTTGTTTTGTAACACCAATAAATTCCCTCTTTAAATGTTTTTAATTTTATGCACCACAAACTTCATGGTCCACATTCCTAACATTACATGACATTGGTTTTCTATTACTGTTGCCATTTTCTTAATCATTATTCCATAGTAGTTTTCTATAACTTTATACAATGGCTCATGAGTAGAATTTCATGAATACAGCTGCAATTTTGTGTTTTGCTTATATCTCTTATGAACGGATGCATGATATCCATCCAATTACCCCTTTATGGTTTGGAATCCTGTAAAAAATTAATGGAAAGAGGAGAATTTAAAAATTCATTTATTAAGAAACAATGAAAAGAGGCCGGCGCAGCTTGATTAAGAGCTCTAGATTTTGAGATTTCCTTCTATATGTGAAGAAACATAATAGGGAAAACAGTGGCAGGTTAGCAACTAGCAAGTCCAAACTAGATTCTCTTCATTGGTTGCCTTTTCTTCATGGGACAAATTCTTTCAAGAGGACACTCTAAAGCAGTGGTGTCTTACTTCATGGTGCCGATTACAGAAGCTAGAGTTTTTTTTTCATCAAAAGGCAATACAAAGGCAGCAGAAGAGGTCTAAACACAATTCAGATAGCAAGAAGTTCAGAAACGGGTACCATAATCGTCGATCAGAATGGTAGTTGGTGATAGAAGACTACAAGATTGCCAATCCAAAAAGAAGAACAGGGTGTATAAAAGGAAAAGACGCCTAAAAAATACAAAAAGATATTTGTTTCATCTTGAGATTTTGAATGGGAGACAGAAGAGAACACAAAGTAATTGAAATGGTTCTCAGTGCAAGGGCAAAATTCTATCTTGATTTTGAAGAATATACATAGGCCCTGGCAAACCTACTTTGGTTTAGAAAAGGAGGAAAAATAAAGAGAGAGAACAGCACACAAAAAACAAACCAAAGTAGCCCAATTCTCCTAAACCTAGATGCTCTTCCACTGTCAAAACAAGCAATAGCCTCATCACCAGCGCATAATCAAGCAGCATCAAAAATTAAGTGCAGCTCATATCTCTTTTGAACCAAATGACCAAAACTAAGAAGTTTTCCCTCTTTTCCTTTCAAAAAAAAAAAAAAAACGAGTATCAACAGCAATAATTCAACAGAGAATTACAATCAAAGCAGCACAAAATGGATAAGGAACAAAATTAATTGATAAAAAGACTTGCAGTTACTCATGCCTCAGTGTAATAATATCTTAGCCTTAAGATCATATTCACTTGTTGTTTATGCCATAACCACATAAGACCACCTGAAACTATTCATTTCTCCACATACACAGACAGAGAGAGAAAGACATCAGAGACCAACTCAAGCAAAGACAACAAATAATAAACACACACACACACAAAAAGAAAAAAAAAACTCACTTGAAATAAACGAAGAAGAAGCATTTGCACATTTTGCAGGCCTTCCACAGAAATTCCCCATGGAAGCTGAGACCCAACAACTTCCCCTCAATCGCCCATCGATCCAAACAAGCAGGTATAAAGAAAGGATACAAAGCAGAGAAGCCTTTCTTTGACTTCAGACAGAAACAGTGAGTCGGGTCAACAAGTACTTATCAAATCCCGGCCCCGCGGTGAAGGAAATTTCCGAGCTCATGACCCATTCAAATAGGCTGCATAATTTAGCTGGGCGGCTGATCCACCCAAATTTTTAATCCGAAGCAAGAAGAGCTTATTTCAGCGTGCATCAAGTCAAGGCAAAGGGTCACTTCTTCCACGGAGAAAGAACGGCAGTTCTAGTGGTGGTGGGGGCCGTTAAGCTCGGGGGCGTTGGAAAAAAGCGGCAGTAAGGCCTTTTGATCTGTGGGTAAAAAAATAAAAAAAAAAACAAGCGCATGATAGGGAATTGAATTGAGGGAGGGGATGGAGATAGACAGCGGCAGCGCCTGTTGATTTTCTTGCTCGCGTTGACCGAGGAAGGGCTGCCGCGGACCGGAAGGCACCGCCATAACGGGCTGCCGCCGGAATGGCCAGGGGGAATGATAACAGTGTGAAATCGACACGTTAGGCGCAACCCAGTCCATCGAAGACCAGAGAATTCTTTTTTTTTTTTTTTTTTTTGTCTTTTTCTTTTTCTTTCCAACGTCACCCAGTGACTCGCGGTTTCCAGGAGCCTATCAGACTCTCCTCCCAGCTGATTAAATTTAACCATGTGAACCGCTTTTTATTTTTATTTTTCTTTTTTGCTGGGTTCCTTGGAAATCAATACTTTATTATCAAATGGTAAGATTAATCGTTGACTCCCGGCTCTGGTTCAGAATGCAATGGCTTTGCCAATAAAGCTGTGTTTATCTTGCCCTCAATGTCAATGATAAGGCTTGTTTTTTGAAACAAATATTATAAAATGTTAAAGCATATGAAAATAATTTGTGCTCTCGGGGTATGATGTCAAGAAAAATTGAGAAGTTGCAATCGTATTTAATACGGGGTAAAATTATATTCACACTATTTGATTGACATCAAGACCCACTTTTGGGTTTTGATTGCTAACCGCTATGCTTAGAAGCAGTCTACTCCACTCCTCGTTACAAAAGAAAAAAAAGAATAACTGCATCAACTGCAAGCTTCGTGCCTTGGTGCAGCTGAGGAATCTCCATGCCTTAGTAGGATCGAGCAATTTTCATACCTCAGCATGATTAAATTTTGGCCTCTCAAAATAAACATCATCCTTGCTCGAATCGCACCAGATGTCTTGAAGAATAAATCGCTCCAATCACAAAGATCTCGGAACAAGTCTCCATAAATAGAAACAAGAGCCAAATATAGCATCCGTTCCATAATCAACGAGGTCTCATATTTCTTGATAAGGTATACAACTATCACCCTTATCAGCCATCGATTCTGACAATTGCACCGAAAAAATTAGGTAACGACTTACCTTTTTGGCAGTGTACAAATACCAGGCCCCAAGACCCCTTAGATAAGGTCTCAAGAAGTACACAAGAAATCCTAACAGACGCTATTACTTTCCAGAGACCTTCTCTAGAGCATTCTTTTTTAACAACATTCTTTACTCTATCTGTCTGCCTAGGGTTTCTACGTATTGAAGGGTCTTCCGTAAGGATCGCCCATCTTCATCCTTGCGTGAAGACCGTTTTGCAAGTCTGCCAAGATTAAAAAGCGCTATCCGGATCTCGACATACGTCGTCCCTAAGCTAGATGAAAAGAATATCCAGCAACAACATTTGAGCTAGATTCTACCTTAACTTCATCAAAATATTGAGATTATTTAGTAATATAATGGGTATATTGGTAATTTTATTTTATGAATTTTGCATTAAATCTTGACCTATCAAAAGATAGGTAAATATTTAAAGGGATAGATACAATAAAAATAGGAAAGTATGGATAGAAAATTACATTTTAAGATAAGTTTGAACCATGACCATGTGGAGAGTCAACCACCAAAACAAGGGAAAATGTACATAAATTTATCAAATTAAATAAATATTATATTAGAAAGACATTTATTTTAAGCAACTCTATATAAATACATGCTAGATTGAGTTAATTTGAACTCAATAAATTATATTTTAAGATGAGCTTGAACCCATGACCATCCCGAGAGTCAACAGCCGAAACAAGGGAAAATATGTACATAAATTTGTTAAATTAAATAAATATAATATATTAGAAAGACATTTATTTTAAGCAACTCTATATATACGCTAGATTGAGTTAATTTGAACTCAATAAGAACCCCTATATCTTATACAAAGTTTAGCAAGAGCTTACCCACATAAGACATATGATCCTTAATTTTGGGCTAGGCTAGATCCCTTCATTAGACTCCAACCATTGATTGTTTTGGACTCGTTATATGCTTATCATCAAGTTTGGATGAATCATATTCCCATTAAAATGACAGAAACGCCTCCATCTTCAACCTCCTGCTTCTCTCACTAGTTTCCTCCATTAGAGATCAAGTACAGCTCATGTGAATTAATCATTAGTACCAAAATATATAGCTAAGACCAGAAATTTGCTTGGGTCGTGGGGAATCTTGAAGTGAAAGCTTTTAAGTTGCGGATTTGAAAGAACTCCGCCGGCTAGCAAAGGGTATGTGATTTAGTAGTGTTCAAGTTTCGCGTAGTCGTGAAGCCTATGAGACCGTCAAATATCAACACGAGGAAAGGGAACAACCGTGGACGACCTTCTCAAGTGATACCGGGGATCGAAGAGGTGTTGTTGAGGAGCTTCTCAACGGTCGCTCTTGGCAGCTCGCCAGCTCCTCCTCTTCGGATGGGTAATTCTATTTGGCCCGTAATTTTTTTTCTCGATGGCCCTCCGCCCATTAAGAAAAAAGAATATATTTGTTTTTAAATAATTTGGACCAAAATATCCCTCCTACTTGCTCAATAGCCCCCGGGTCAAAACAGCCCTCCCTCCCCCCCTCCCCTACCCCTTCCCCCTCCTTCCTCACTCCGGATCAAAACATCGTCGGATCCGATCATTTAAAGCTTGGTTGAAGGATTTCAACATATAATCGAGCAATGGATAAGCAACTAGCAATTTTGAAGGTTCTACGGTAGCAAATGTTGATTTATATCCCTATCGTCGAAATTTTTTTTTTCCCATTCATGAGTTTTTCGGTCCTGTATGGTCAAACAAATCAAATTTGTTGGCCGAACAGAGACTCGGTCAAATGTGGAACGAGAGAGGGAGGCGGAGAGGGTGGAGGCATGGGAAGGATACGGACGCTGCCGAGGAAGAAGACGTGCTGCTGGAGAAGGCCACTGCCGGGGAAGACCGCTGCCGAAAAGGCCGAAGAGAAGGAGGACCGTGAGCAAGAGGGGGAGCATTGTCGGAAGGAGGAAAGGGGAGGAGACACTGAGAAATTTCGTAAGGGAGGCAGGGAAGGGTGAAGGAGGAAGGGGTAGTTTAGGTATTTTCTAAATTTAGGGAGGCTACTGAGTAATTTTGAGGGGCTGTTGAGTAAAAAAAAAAGATAAATAGGGAGCTTCTAAGGAAAAATTGTGGGCCAAATAGAATTTACCTCTTCGGATGGGTAAAAAGACCGCACTGCAGTAATAGCGGAATAACGTTGTTGAGGATCGGGTTTAGCTAGCTGCACATTAAATAATTATTTTAGTGGACGATGCATTAGTATAGAGGTATATATATTAAGTCAACGATTTAATGATTCTTTTTTTTTTTTTCGTTGAATTGGATTTTGATTTGCATATCAAGATCTTTTATTTATTCAAAACCCAAAGGACAAATATCACCCAATCTCTAGGACCAGAAATCGGAATGATGAGCAACCCGGGCAGCTACCCAATCAGCCGCTGAGTTAGCTTCTCGATAGATATGTCTCACCTGGACTCTAGTAGCCTGATGGAGCAAAGATCTGATGTCACATAACACTGGGTTAGCAGGCTCAGGGTCGCCAATGTCCTGCCATAGCCAACGCACCACAGTGAAGGAGTCCCCTTCAATAATAAGATGGCGGCTGCCCAGACTACGGATAGCATAAGATATGCCAGCCCACACTGCATATAACTCAGCTAGTAGTACTGACAGGTCAAGAGAGCCAAAACCACCAGCCGCAATCATCAATCCATCCGGGTTACGGATCACGAAAGCCGATCCAGCCAACCAACTTTGAACACTACCATCAAAGTTGATATTGACAGATCCTAGTGGGGGGATTCCCAAGAAATGAAGACCGTGCGCCGGTGCACTACCGCAGCAGCAGGGGAATCCCAGATACTAGGTCTATCAGCATCAAGGCCAGACTGATGGAGCATATACTTAGTAGAGAGGGACAGGGCTGACCGGAGCGTCATGTGGGAAGGGGTACTGTCATCGGAGAAAATTTTCTTGTTCCGAGACAGCCAAACCTGGTAAGCAATATAAGCGGCTGAAGAGCTCAATCGCCGCATGCCCCCCGAGTGTCCTGCCGAATCATCTTCAGAAAAATAGAACGACAAGAGCCACTACTATCACTCCAGCACTGAAATCCTGCTACCTACCAGACCAATCTGACACTGTCGCACATAAAAATAGCGTGGTCAGCAGTCTCCTCCGCCAATCCGCATAAAGGGCAAATAGGCTGGATCATCATACCCCTGGATGAAAGCAAAGAACAAGTCGAAAGATAGTCCCAAGCCAGCTTCCAAATGAACAGTCGCACTCTATGGTGAATAGGAAGCTTCCAGATCCACAGGACATCTAGCACATGCATAGCCTGTGGCCTATACTCCTGGATAAGATCTCAAATCGGAGCACGAGTCGTATAGGATCTCCTCCAGAGTCTGATATCCGAGGCATCGTCCGGTATAAGGGGGATGGAAAGAATACGTCGGGATAGCTCTGCCCCAAATAAAGTGGCAACCCGGGAGGCATGCCAGACAGTACGATCCTGAGCAATTAGGTCACTGACTCTCATACCACTAGCAATGTCAATGCTCACAAAGGTAGGCCATCGGGACAAAGGAAGATCAGTCACCCACGTATCCCTAATCACATCAACAGAAGTACCATCCCCTATCATCCACGAGACATGGGGTAGAATGTCCTGAGCATGATGACACACCTCTTTCCAGAAGAAAGAGCAGGCACGAGTAGGCTGGGGAAGTGTATAAGTGGTCCAATCACCATACTTCACACGCATAAACGAGCTCCACAAACAGTCAGGTTCAAGCAAAAATCTCGTCGCGTGCCTGGCAGCCAGCGCCTCCCTCCTCACAATAAGGGACCGGATCCCAAGCCCTCCCTCTAAAATCGGCATACATACAATATCCCAAGCCACCAGGTGGATCCCATGACCATCCTGCATCGAACCCCAGAGGAAGTCTCTAAACCATCTCTCCATCCGCCTCAAGCAGGTCACCGGAATGGCTGCGTTAGATAGAATGTAGAGGGGAAGAGAAGTGAGCACAGAACGAATAAGGGTGAGTCTGGCCATCATAGATAACCCTGTGACCTGCCACCCATCCATCCGAGCACGGACCAGGCGTTCAAGGCCAAGGAAGTCAGAATAACGCGGCCGTCTCCCCGTAATAGGAATACCCAGATAGGAAATCTGATTCGCCTGAACAGAGATTCCCAACCTCCGCTTAATGACCTGTCTCAAGGGAGGACTAGTCTTCGGGCTGAAGCAAATCATAGATTTATCATGATTAACTTTCTGCTCAGAAGCCCTGCAGTAAGACTGAATCACTGAAGCAAACACCGTAGCATTACTTAAAGTGGCTCTCCCCACCAAGATATAGTCATCAGCAAAGAGCAAGTGAGAAAGCGAGGGCCCTTGGGGACCCGCACTATAGGGAACAATAGCTGAGTCCCATTGAGCCTGATGTAAAGCCCTGGAAAGAGCATCCGCTAAAGAATGAACAGGAAAGGTGACAAGGGGCAGCCCTGCCTGGGACCAACGACAGAATAGAAATAGTCCGTCAGTCCGCCATTAACAATGATAGAGAAGGACGGCCTTTGAATACAGGCTCTAATCCAGGCAATAAAAGGCTCAGCAATCCCAAACTCCTGAAGAGATCTGTATAGGAAGTCCCAGCTTACTCTATCATAGGCTCTTTCCATATCCATCTTTATTGCCATCAAGCAGTGATGAGTAGGAGCTCTATGGAGATCATGCATAACCTCTTGAGCTAAGAGGACATTATCAGAAATGCACCGTCCTTTAAGAAAAGCCCCCTGCTCAGGAGAGATGATGCGAGGGATGACCACTCTCAGGCGAGAGACCAGGA